>JABCKK010015875.1:0-63968 GCA_018221785.1 Calocybe gangraenosa
CCTAGGTAACACTAACCAGAGTATAGAAGTATGTACAGAGACCTAAGTAAACAATAACCGGAGTATGGAAGGTGGCACAAGGTAGAACAGAGTACTATCTACAATGAGGGATGTTATGTGGGTCAAGCGGATCAAAGTAACAGGATAGGAGTAGAACCAATACTAAGGATCTAAGCAAGACAAGATTTGGGAATGGAGATCCCCTAACAGTGACTGGCTGGTGCGCAGTAGCAGTGTTGAACTTTTGATGGTTGATCTGATAGTTGGAGAAAGGTGCAAACCACAAAAATAAGGTTCCCCGAGCTTAGAGAGAGTTGCATGTTCATCAATGGTCCCAGTGGACAGAAAGATGTGAGATTGCTTTGCCAGAAGATTTGGAGGTATACAGCATAGGTACAACGGTGTTCCATGACACCAGAAGCAAAGCTAGAACAATTGATCTAAATTCTCCATTGTCAATTTTTGATCCCTTGGCTGTTGCTGAATTTCATTTGCAATGTAGGTTTGCAATATGAGCTGTGAAATCTGCTCCTTTGGGAGCATGGTGTTACGTAGGTCCCTTTCTGCACTTATGGTAGCAATTTTGGATGCAGCTTTGTAGGACTTGATGACAGAGTTCCATGCCTCTGCAGCCGTCCCACTGATCTCGATTCCAAGACCAATGGGGTCCTTGGAGTTGTACATAACTAAGGCGAGTGCCCAGGTATCACAAAGTTCCCATTTGTCAGCTGATGGGGTTTTAGACATGGCGTTGTTTCACCAGGTACAGCAGTTGTTTCAGTGGTTGGTTTAGGCATGGTTCCCTCAAGGTATCCTCTTACACCACGCAGCTTTGCAGCAACATATATGCGGTGCTTGAAGGTGACAAAGTTTATCCCATCAAACATGTCCTTGTCCGGAAAAAGTTCAATGTTGTGCGACTTAGACATTTCGTAGTGTGGACATTGCTCTGCATTGTTTGAGTTTCTGTGTATAAAGATTACAGCACAGGGCCTATAACCTGTAGTAGTCAACTCAGTGTTGTAGTAGAAACAACTAATATATACCTGTAGTAGTTCAACTAATACATGAGAAGTAAACAAGTTGATCGTCTGTAGTATAAAGTAAACTCACCTCAGTGTCGTAGTAGAGACAACTGAGGGAGCATGCTCGACGAGAGAAAGGGTAACTTATATCATAGGGTAAAGTAATTTGAAAGATAAGAAGAAGTATATCAAAAGAAAAAGATGTAAGTAAGTTATTTGAAAGATGGCAAAACAAAATTGAAAGAAGAAAAGATAAAGGTATGCGAAATCAAATAGGAGACATGACACACGCATTAAGGTACTCCTCGTCCGGAGACGGTAAGTCATACTTCATCACAAACATGTAGTAGAAATGGGACCCGCTTCATGCCCAGGAGGTAGCTCAACCAAGAGGCAAACCTTTCCGTCCTCCAGCTCATCATTGAAGTATTTATGTAGTCGGTAACCTTCACTGAGTCTCTTGACACCAGTGTTGTAATCCCAAGTTTGGGGTGCATCCAGTCCTAGTAACTTGAGCTCTGCATGGAGTTTGTTGACATTAGCTGGGTCAAAAAAAGGCCTCCGAAGTCGCCATAATGTGACTGGTAATAATGTTGTCTCGATGCGGCCTTTGCTAGCAGCTACTTCAACAATCCGTTGTGCAAGATTATCAATATAGATATCAGGATTTTGGCGAGTCACAAAAGCAGCTCCAACAGGCTCGCCCTTACTGGTGACGAGAGCGCAAAGCAGCGCCACACCCATAATCACGCCGTCGAGGGTTGGAGCAGTCAAGTTCCCGAGTGATTTTCCCTACTTATTGGTCACGTGACGGTTAAGTGACGGTTAAACTACCCGCAAACGCGACCATGAAAAGCACCCGAATCACCAGCTCAGGCCGCCCGGTATCGTACTTTCATGACAAGGATTTATAATGAGCCCGAATGATCAATCTTCTGCAGCTCCTACCAACGGGCGACGAACAACGGTTCTGCCGTGCATGAACTAAAGTTTAGATCCCATCGTCTCCAAGTGATGAAAACGAGTTTAGAACAGCCGTTTAGACGAATGTGTAGCGCACCAAGCTAGACAAACAGGGTTGGCTCGTGAATTATGCTATACCTTTAGTCAATTTATCTCTCACAACTTAAAGTCCGTCTTCAATCTTGTGCGCCATCGCGAAAAGTTTGAAAAGCGAGCAGGATAGTGTGATAGAACACATCGCGCGGCCCCAAAATATCTTGGGTATATCAAAAGTGCGAGAACTCCATAATAATGATTAGGCAGATGCATGTGACAAAACCCTGGATGGTACCCCGGCTTGACTAACAACTTCCCACAGACGATGCGGTATACTTGCAAGCAGCGTAGCTGTCGCCGCTGCGGGTGATAAAATCATGCTCAGTTCCGATATTAGACGTAGTACCATGATTACCTACCATCCAATTTTGGTGGGCTCTGAGCCTGATGCGACACCCTTGTAGGTGCAGCAGACGTTAGCAGTGGAAGGCTTGCCGTTGGTCTTGACGTTGGTCAAGGTGGCGGTGTCGCCAAAGTTGGTGTTGATACCTACGGCCTCCGAGCCACCTTTCAAACAAACCTGAGAGGGAGTCATTATGAGAGTCCTCTGGTGATTAGAATGCTTACATTGTCGATAGTGACTGACCGTGCATAGCTCTTCGAACAATTTCCACATGAGCGGTACAGCTTACCTGCGAATCAAAGTCGATATATGGTGTTTGTTTAGATGCGCATAGCTTACCAAAGGTGGAGGCGAAGAAATCTCTGATTACGACCTTTCCAGCGCCATTGTGTTGAACTACGACAAAAACATGTAAACCCTTGGTTACTGATTTCACTGAGTTCACTAATGGTCACCTACCAATTTTGTCGGACGCTGAAAACGCACCTCCTCCAGAGATAGTCGAGACATCTCCGGAGCCGGTTTGTTTGATCTATCAACTCATTTTATTTAGATGGGCAAAGAAACCCTGCTTGAGCCCTTACAGTAATGGCATCTGTGCAGGCATGAGTCATGAAATGCGATGTGGTTGGCATGACAGATACGCACCCTCACAAACATCTTCCCACCAGACATTGGTAACAGTGCATGGTCCACGACAGTGGATACCTACCAGGTTGGAGTGTTAACACCAGGCTTATTGCTAAATTATAGGGATCAGCCTAACCTTCAGCTTGGTCTTTTCCTATAATGACATTCGAGATTGAAGCGCCAGATTCGAGAATGAACACCGCGTCCGCCTCGCCGGTTTCGGTTTGCTCCTGGCACACACCACCTTACAACGAAAAATGAGTGCAATCACTGGCAATGCGACATTAGTACACACTGCTGCCTTTCCTATCAAATTTGACCATCTTCCCATCGAAGGATCCTGATATGACCCTTGCCGTGGGGAGTGCAGTATATCCCTGTGAACGTTGGTGAGGGAAGGCGCATGAACAGCAACAACAGATGAAGACTGACTGCAGAAGCTGGTAGCGTTGTACTCAAAGCCCTTGCGACAACAGTGGGGGCCTGGGTCACAACAGGCGCAGGTACTGCGGCAAAAGCAGATCCAGCGAACAGGAGGAGGCAGGTAGTTTGGAAAGTGAACATCTTGATGGGTTTGGTGAGGTTTCTTGGGTATTGAACCTGTCGAAAGGCCACCTTTTATACATGGAGTCATTATATTCGTTCATGGCCCAAATTCTGTACTCTTGGCGTTGTCTCCACCCTTCAGAGCCGCGGCCCGGTTGCGGATAAATCTTCGTTTGTATTCGAGTAGACTCTATTGCTGATGCTGATGCCGGGCGAACTATCCATTGTCAAGAACAGAGCTAAAATACAGCGAAATGAGCAGAGCGAATTCACCTTGATGAGGCGCTCATAGGTCACCGCGGCCCGTCAGGAAGCTAGCGGTCCGCGAGCTAGAAGGCGAGTTGAATTTGATCAATCCAATGCACTGTGGACACGGGGCCTTACGCCTAAATGTTGGAGAAAGTGGTTGTTCCGAGAGGTCAGGCCCTCAACAAGGACGGAAGATCCAGAAGTTGTCTCTTGTAAACTTATGTTTGTAGGGTGACCACCTGACTTAGAGTAGGGGAATAGTAGACGTTACAGGGCCTTCGCGAACCTGATGGGTCGAACCTGATGTTCAAATTTTCTGACTTCGCGACCTCAAACAGACGAAATTGGAGGATGGTCCACAACTGCAGCCTACAAGCTTCTAGGGGTGAGTATGGTTTAGGAACTGTTCATCCGGGCTTTTCGGACGCAACTTTCCTTATCCCAAGTCAGTTTATATCAATTTAGTGACCAGGTAATGACAAAAATATGGCGAAAATAAGAATGTCAACCGTCTCATGGAGAAGGTGATATCATCGAGTACACCACAAATTCATCGATTTTATGCAAGAGAAAATGGGCAGCCTTTCGGTCGGCGAGGGAAAGGCCTTTTGGATATCACAACTAGTAAGACAAAGCGATTATTGAGCAAACCCATTGTGTGCATAATAAATAAGCCTCACGTGACTACTTTTTATCTGGCCTTGGATCCTTGTGTGTTAATTTAGACGAGCAACCATCTCACTAGAAACTACCATGACAATGGGTAGAACAAGTGAGTAGCATCTCAAAACTCTCCTCTTTCCCTCCCTCAGATGATACATTTAACAGAATCTAAAAAGTCTGCCTTGCCTCTCGGCAGACCTAGTGAGTGGTTACACCATCCTGCTAAATATCGAGTTCAATGGTAGAATGTAGAGTTGAAGAAAGATCCCGGGGTCCCTAAATTGCCTGAACTGAAAGAACGAGTACGAAATCGCGGAAAACAGAAAGAACCTTCAGTATGTCCGATGGTGTATATTAAATTTATGTCCCTTACCGCACATCTAGTTATCTGCGCGCACAAGTTCAGATCCAGACAAAACAATGGCTTCCGAGCCTACGCTTTCCACTCTTGCCCTCGAAGTGCAGGCAGCGGATGCGGCATCGGAAGATTACCCTGGGGATCCTTCATCGTCAGCAGGTTTCACGGGTAAAACAAAGGAACAAATGCGTAAATACTATCTGAAGACGTTGCACAAAGTGATAGACCAAAGTGATATTATTATTCTTGTTCTTGATGCTCGGGATCCGGAGGGTTGTAGAAGCCGCCTGGTAGAGGAAGAAGTTCGGCGACGTGAAATGGAAGGGAAAAAATTGGTATTCGTGCTCAATAAAATAGGTGGGTTCTCGTGAGACGCACAATCCTTGAAACTAAGGCTTTAAACGCTTCAGATCTCATACCTCGATCAAATGCCCAGAGCTGGCTCAAACACCTACGGCATTCAACTCCCACTCTACCATTTCTTTCTTCATCGGCTTCACAACACCAACGCACAAATATATCTTCGAGAACTGCTCCGTCGCTCCTTAAACTGCTGAAAGCTTATAAGCCCAAGGCTGGTAGTGTCACAGTTGGCGTTGTTGGATACCCGAATGTTGGCAAAAGCAGTTTGATCAACAGCTTGAAGCGAAGTAAAGTACGTTGCACCGAGGAATCACAATATCAGACTGGTGAACCATTTGTTTAGGTCTGCGCCGTTGCAGCACAGGCTGGGCACACTAAGGAGTTACAGTCTGTGCAACTAGAGCGTGGAATGCGAATCGTTGATTCCCCTGGTGTCGTCTTCGATGATGATGACTTTGATAATGGAAAAGGCCAAACAAAAAGTAATGTGTTGTTGAGGAATGCAATTAGGGTTGAGGATGTCGACGATCCTATAGCTTTAGGTGTGCCAATTGACATAGCTGTCCGCATTCCTTATATGCTGACTTCTGTCGGCCAGTCGAGGAGATACTAAGCCGGACGGCCCTAGCCTCGCTACAGAAAATATACAACCTCCCAGAATGGAGTTCTACCCTTGAATTTTTAACGATGCTCGCTATGACCAGTGGTAGACTCCTCAAGGTAATTAGTACCTTTCTTTTGGTGTTACGTTCCCCTGATGCCTGATATAGGGTGGAACGCCAGACCTTAACTCTGCCGCTCGGCAAGTACTTCAAGACTGGAACCATCAAAAGATTCCTTACTTCTCAGAACCCCCTGCCGTCCACCCGTCCCTCATTCCATCCGTCGGTACGTAACCTATGACTGTCTATCTAAAGGAGACCCTTGGCAACTCATAAACCCTCCCAGTTCCCGCTAACACCAACTCCTCACATCTGCCTACCATAGCCCCTGGTGCCGAGAACGTCGGGCAGGCACAGATCCTGGGTGCTTTCTCGAAGCCATTTGAACTCGAAGGGCTATTTGGTGCCGCAGATGCCGGGGCGTTTGGGGGAGGTACTGGGGACGTTGCGATGGATACGACTGTTGACGAGGATGGTGATGTGTTCTTTGACGCTGTAGAGGGCCACGCAATGGATGAGGACGAGTAAGCCTGTCTAAAAGATCAATCACGTTTTCTGAGCCCCTCACTAATTACATCCACATCGCCGCGCGTCTACAGGTTACAAACGGGGGCAGGCGACGATTCAATAATATCCTCCAGTTCGCGAAAACGTCCGCACTCTCCACCCCCCGTCGACTCCTCGACCAACACTCCCGTATTTGATGAGACGCCTGCATATGCTACACGCCAGCCTAAACGCCAGCGTAGAACCAAGGAAACTCCTGCATACGATGCGCCTCCAGACCAACATGTTCTCAAGCGCATGGATCGCGGCAACCCGCTGAGCCGACGAAACTTGAAAAAGGAGGCAAAACGTGCGAGGAAAGTTGGGCGCGTCAAGACGGCAGGCACAGGGGTCGGCGTGATGGAGATCGATGAGGTAGAGGGACTACAATTCACGTTCATGGCACAATGACAGGCTTCTTCTCAATCATTCGTTCGTGGATTAATATGATGAACTGTTACGCTTAAGAACTTTCATTTGATAATGCATGATGCATGCATAATTCTAGCGCATGTCACTGATATATTCTGGAGTGTTAGTACCTGAAACTGACATGTATTGTACCGCGCTGATTCATGTAGATACGCTGTGATATCATTCATTCCATGAAGCATTCATGAGAGGGGTCAACACATACTGATCGTTATCACAGAAGTCGAAATTTCAGGTACCATGTTTTAATGAACTCTACGTCGATCTAAAGGTCTAGACTGTAAGGCTCCGCTTCCCGCGATGATAGAACTTGAGAAAAAGCATGAAAGTTGCATCGTTTTCACATGTGCAGCGGACTTATGCTACCTATGAGATAACAGTTGACATGGCTCACATTCCAACTTCATTGTACATGGACTTGAACAAAGTGGATAATTCAAGTTCAAGTTCATGCACCATGATGATGGAGGCGTTTGTCGTTTGCCGTTGACTTCTTAATAACCCTTTGCTGGACAGCACAACAGCACAACAGCACAACATCCTGCTGTCCCATTGTTCATTCGCTTACTCGTCAGCTTGCGCAAAAGAAGGCTGCGAAGCTAAGTGCATGATCTAATATTGAAAACGAGACTTATCCATCTAGATTTTCGGCAATGGAGATGACAACAGCGTCTCAGATGCTTTCGTAGGCCGCAACTTTCGCCTCTCTATAGACAAGTTGGTTGTCTTTGCCTTCCGGGATAGCCTTCTCCACACTTGTAATCCCTCTGCACAAGGGCCCAGGCCCGACGCACAAGTTGACACAAATTAGCATCTCTGTTATTCTCACCCGTTTGTATCGTCTGTCTTGGTGCGCACATCAGCTACATGATTGCGTGCTTCATACCCATTGTTATTAGTTGCCAATGGGACATATACTTGCAAGAGACCACCAACCGCAAGCCCTCCTGTTATCGTTAGACTCCCTTTTTGTTTGTGTTGCCAGGCTTTCTTCCTGGCCCACATGCTACAAGGAAGTTTCATCTCTCTGACTGGGTCCTGGCAGCTGTCCCAATCCAGATATATATTCTGCTAATTGTCGACAGAGTTATGGAAGGTTCCAAGCTAGACTCTGTTTTTCTTTTTGGCGGCACATTTGCTGTCTCGTTTTGACTATCCCTTCTCTTACTGTCCGCCCTTTGTCCGCCAACACCGGTTATTCACCGTTCGTCCTGACCTTGGTGCTACCAACGTGAAGCTGGGCAGGTCTTTGCTCAGCCCAAGCGTACCATTACCCCTCCATGTGGTGCACAATTGGTTGGCACCCCTTGCCCTGGCGCTATTCATTCTCTACCCTGCTTCACGGAGAATCAATTTCGACATAGGACGCCCCGCTTTGGACCCGATCAGTTAGATGACCTCACAAGCGGATTTGTCAATTGGTAATCTTAAGCTGCATAACCTGGTTGTATGCCCATGGTGGCCTAACCAAAATGTACAACAAACCCCGCTGCGCCCTTGGCACTTTGTTTCTAACTTCCTGAGCTCATGTGCCATCTTGATTTCAGTGGGAGAGCTTCGATGTGGATATCAACTTCTCCATGATCACCGGTAATGATGACGACACGTCGACACGTCCAGCCGCCTTTTCACCGCCTTCCCCCTCCCCCCCCCCTCGCTGCTGTGGCGACAAGGGGGGGGGGGATCTTGTTCTTAGATGGGGCGCAGTTTTCCCCGACGCCACGACCAGCGAGTTCTTAAATTAGCATAAAAATGAAGGTGGGGGAAGCGCCAATCTGAAAGCTCCTATACTAGGGAGGTCAAATACCAGAATTGTCACCTTCTGCGGTGGACTGGAAGCGCGGGGCAAGGCCTTCAGGTCTGTAGATATCAATACTTCGAAATGATCATGCTGCATGTGCATTCGGCCGACCGACCAGCGCGGGGGTAGATTGAGTTAATATCAAAAAAAAAAAAAAAATTAAATGGTACCATCAGTACTATGATGACATTTCATCCATTCTTCCGCCCCCGATGATAGGTTTGCAGAAGTGCTTGGGAGGGGGGGTGGACACCACTGATAACTTCCACCTGCTGTGAAATCTCAAGCCACACACACCCTATGTGGTCAAGTCTCTCGTGTAACTCTTGTTTCATTTTATGGTCGCTTATGTGTAGGGCTTGTTGGTTCAGGGTGTTCGTAGGAAGTTTAGGCTCTGATCCCGCTTAAGGATATCTATTCTAATTTCACTTTATCAACTCCGCGGCCTTCGGAATGAGAATCTGCTTGCTTTTGGAGGGGATAAAGCTGTTGATATATCGATCTTGCTTTCAAGCTTTGAAGTTTGAGCGTGATTGTTAACTACTCCCCTCCCCCCTATCTCTGGACTGCTCTACTTTATCAATCCATCTGGCAGATTGCGGGCAGTGCTGATGGGGTCTCTTTAAGCTCGCGTCATGTTCCAATGCGCATGTCGGTATATACTTTTGGAGCTTTTTGAGATCTCGTGGCAGTTAGGACGATCACAGCGGGGAGAAACCAAGGGGATTGTCAATGCACACGGGCCCGCTGCCACGGCTGGAACGTTCTAACTTCTGAACGCTTCGATGCGCTCATGCTAATGGTGATGCTCACAGAAGGTACGAGTTCGACTTTTTTCGGAGGGCAAAAGGAAACTATAATACAGAAAGAATTGGACAACTGCTGACCATGGCCTTTTTTTAAAAACTATTGTGAAATTCATGTCGTAACTTGGTATCTGAGTCTGATTGTAGTTCTAACGTACTCGATATTACGATTCCGTGACCATTTCGCTTGCAGGCGATCAAAGTGGGGAGAGGGAGAAAGAAACGGTACACGGCTGCCACGGGCTCAAGCGCTCAACGTTCAACACTTGACGTTAACGCTCGTATATATGTAATCAAGTAACGGTCACGAAAAACACGAGTGTAGTATGTTATGTACTTACAAAAAGAAGCTGACTACTTAGTGGGGGGGGAGTAGGAAACATATGTAAAATCCATATACAACGGAGAAGCGAGGGGATGTCAAGGAAGGGTGGCAAAAACTTGGGTTTTTTTAGGGGGCAGTCTTGTTGAAAGAAATACATCCGGAATGGAGAGAGAGAGAGGTTTGGTACAATACATGGCAGGTCGGGAGGGTTTTTTTGTGGAAAAAAAAGGTACATCCCGGCCACACCACCAGACTAACCCATGTAATAGAATATATGCGGGAGAATATAGTAAGGAAAACTCGGTCGTAAGGTAGGGAAGAACGTAAAGGAGGGGGCGACCGTCTCTACCTCCCACAGCCCACAACCCCTTGTGGAGCGTGTTGTGCCAACCGGTTGGGTGAGTAGGGGGGGATGGGGAGGGGAGAGGGGGGTTTGGTAGAGAGGGGTGTGTGTGGTAGGGAGGGTGAGGGAAGGGGTTGGAACATAACAGGGTGGAGTCGAAGGAGTCCTGTGTGATGATGATGAACGGATACGTAGTACAGTGACCTATCCTCCTAATATACAATGAGAAAGCAACTGAAACTGGGGGGGTGAACCATAGAGGAAAAAAAAAAGGAAAACACAACATGTAATGCACAAGGACTAACAATTACAAAACACACATATGAGAGTGGATGTGGAGGATTGGGAAGGAGAAAAAAAAAGTGGACAGCAATATCATGAGGACAGTGGGAAAGCTCGGGAGAGGAGGATGGATGATATGCAGATTTGAGACAGACAGAGACAGAAAAAAAAAAGAAAAGTGGTGATTTGGAGTGTAGGCGGGTTGACAGAGACCCCGAGCGTACAACTGCCCGCCATGGGTTTGAAATGAATCAATGAACGTAGATCATCCCTCATCGCTCTCCCCACTTAGAGGGTCGCCGTCGATGGGAGCGGCGTTTGCGATGGAGGACTGCCTGTTTTGATGCGCGGAGGCTGGATGCGCGTGAGTGTGTGCAGGGTAGGCGTATGACGGCCAGGAACTAGCGTAAGGCACAGGATGAACTTGCGCGGCGTAAGGGTAGTACGCCACCTGTTGCTGCTGCTGTTGCTGCCCTGCGTCTTGGACTGCCTGCTGCTGCTGCTGTTGGTGTTGGTGTTGTTGGGGATCGTTTGTGGAAACGGTAGACCCCGGAGGGTACCCGTATTGGTAGGACGCCTGGGATGGAGTTTGTTGTGGGGGCCCGCCAGGGGAATAGTACACGTGAGGGGGAGGTGATGGGTAAGCGGGATGGGGCTGAGGTGACATGGCAGGGTACCCTGGCATCTGGTGGTAGCTAGCTACGGGACCGTACGATGGAGGGTAGGGCGGGGGAGCAATGGAAACGATTGGTTCTGCGTAACTAGCCGCTGGTGGAACCGTCGGTGAGGGGACGAGGGACTGTTGTGGCTCCGTGGGGGTCGTGGGCTCTCCATTTCCGGACTTGGTGGGTCTACGAGGGCGTTTTGTACCGGGAGGATAAGGATCAAATCGTTTTCCACGCCGATTAGCGCCAGTGGGATCAGCGATGCGGCCATCGGGAAGTGGGCCCGTAGATAATGGTGCTGGTAGGAGGGGTGGAGAGGATTCGATATCGTCAGCTTCGCCTCTGTAACGGGGGAGACCGTCGACACCGACGTCGACTTTGGGGGGGTTTCGAAAATGGGTCTTGTCTAGGTATTCGGGGCTGATGTCGAGGGAAGCCAACTCTGGAAGAGAGGAAGGGGAACGCAAGCGCCCGTTTTGAACGTCCTCTATCTTGTAATAAGAGATGAGATGCTGTGAGACGCCTCCGATAGTCAAGGAAAATGTCTATAGATGGGGAACGGAAGGTGTGATGAGTTTGAGAGAGATAAGGGAGTGGCTGGGCCTGCTGCGAACCTTTTTCATGAGGCCATCTGGCTTAAACTTGTAGCTGTTCGTTAGACTACCCATCAAGATCTTCTCGCGTTGCTTATCGGCACCTCCCAAGTGATTTTCATCGCATTTGGGGCGGCTGAGTTGACCCGTGTCTGTGAGATGATGTGAGATGGCGTCGTTTGGGTCGCACAATGAGGGATCTGGTCTTCCTGCTCTGTGTGAGGCGCCTCGTTTATCTGTCTCTCGATAAAGCAAGAAGTTTCCTAGAATGCGACTTGGACTCCAGAAGAAGCCATCTGTCCACCTCTTTATGCCGCTTTCGTCCTCATCGAAAACGAAGACTGAGCCTGATGTGATCATCTTTCTCTCTGCGTCTACGAGCCTGCGAGTGACACGAGGGATGAGGCCTCTACGGGCGGCTTCGAGGATGAGAAGAGCGTCTCCTGTTGTCTCTATCCAGCCTGACCAGGGAGGCTCTGTCCAAGTTGAAGCTGGCTGGGCGTTGTTGTTTGACTGTGCAGCAGACATTTGGTGGGTGCTGGCACTGGGACGGCCATAGTTTGAGTGGAATGGAAAGAGACGAGATCAGATATTTTATTTTAAAGTTTCTGGTAAAAAAACAAGGTTGGGCTCACCGGTCAACCTAACGACTTGCGGAGGAGAAATTTTGACAAAGAAAAAATGCAAATTTCAACCCCGACCACTGTACAGCCACACTTTGTTTGTTGTGCCGATCCCTCTTTATCCTCTTTTTTATTCTAATTTCACTACAAATCTTGTTCTTTTATACACACAATCTCACTAATTCCCCCTTTATTTACCTATAAATTCACTCAATATCCACCCAGACTCCCTTCTTTACTCTTTTTACGCTGATTAGGTAACTTTTTGTCTCCGACTATAATGGCTTTTTCGGCGACCAAATCCATATTTCTTGCCCGATCACCGCATCTCTCACGATTCACTTTATTTTTACATAGACAGTCGTCAGGTTGACACCGACAGTCTCATCGTTCGCAATGCCTTTGGCTTGTCTAATGCTTGGTTTCGACTGACTGACATATCATTCGTTGATTGCATTAATTCCATAACGTCAACTTGTCCCTGCTCGATCCCAGGATTTTCTTTCATGCGCTCTTTGTACCCTCCCGCCCCAAACCTCTGCGGTGTATTGGGACCTGACTAGCCCCCCCCCTCCCTTTTTTGGGATTCATTAGATGTATGTAGAACAAGGGCCATTTATTCCATGTGCTTGGGATGGGCCTTAGAGCTGCTCGAACTCGTTCCGGCTTCGTGCCTTTTACTTGATCCGAAATGACAAACTCTTACATGATTTTTCTTAGTCCATCTGCTACAACCCCAACCATCGCTTGACACCCTTGTCCTGCGCGCTTATAAATGCCTCATTATTTTTAGTTGGGTCTTTCGCGTTCGGAGCAGAAACTTTGAAAGACGACAGCGAAGATGTTTAGGTTTGAGGACAAAGCACGGCATCTCTTGCCTGTTGGGTCCCCTCCTCCCCCCAATGCAACCAATGCAACAGCCGGCGTCGGTCAGCTGTCTGATTGCCCAGTTGTATTGCTCGTTTCAATCATTCAAGAACTGTAACCTTTCTGTCACGCGTATTTATGCGCTCAGGGGAGGGGGGGGCCATCATGATCAAAGAAGAACTTTCATTCGGGACGTTTTGCTCAAACCGCCCCCGACATCTTTGACAGCTCCCATCCCAAGAAAAAATCGACCTGACGATCTCGGTCTAATTATTGCGATGCGGGCGGATTTCAAAACTCTGGAATGAGAAAAAAAAAAAAACACACACACATCACGTCGGATCCCTCCATCTGTACAGGGCCTTTGACACGAGCCCAATTAATTCTTTAGAGCCTGTATACCCAGACCAAGACAGAGGCGAACGTAATACTGAGTAAGGATTCTGGAAAACTTGGCCTCTTGAATTCCTTCTCAGCGAACCCTTCCCTGCTTCTTTCAACCGGAGGGGGGAACGTTCGGGCGATAGAGAAGTTCTAGACAGGCACGCCCTTGATCTCGAACACCTTTTGGTCATCCCCCCCCCCCCTTTTGCTCGTTTGTATAAAACCCATCAAGTGGGGGCCCGTGCTTGACACACCTCTCCCCCCAGTCTCGTAAGGATGACAATCCTTCAACCACTCTCTTTGGCGTTAGCCATCCTCATTCCTGTACGTTTCCTTTCCCTCCCTCCACCTGGCATAATGACTTACCTCTTTGTTTCATAGTTAACACAAGCCCATTCCGACCACATTCATTCTAGTACTAGCACTATCAGACACCGTCGTCATCATCAACTTGCAGCGAGAGCTCTGCCGGGAACATGGACCTCTAAAGGATGTTATACGTGAGCTCATCTTGCTTGGTTATGGTTTTATGGTTTCTCGATAACTAAATATGGCACCATATAACTAGTGATCTCGTCAATGGCATCCGTACCCTTGGAGCCTCGGCGTTCGCCAGCGGCACCACCATGACGGCAAACACTTGTATTGCATTCTGCCAATCCAATGGGTTCGTCTACGCCGGCACCGAATACTCGGTCAGTTTCTTGTCCATAGGATTTTTTTGCTCTGAGCTTTGTGGCTGATCTTCTTGGGGCTATTCTTCCTGGGTATACAGGCCGAATGCTGTACGTTCTTTTCTAGTTTCTAGATGACATTTTGCCTTAACAAAGCTCATTGAAATTTGCTACCATAGATTGCGATAATAGTTTACATGCAGGAACTCCTGCCCCCGCTACCGACTGCAACATGCCCTGCTCTGGTGATGCGCAAGAGAAGTGCGGTGCAGGTGGACGCCTCAACCTCTACTTCAGTGGCCAGGCACCCCCTCCTCCCCCAAGCACGGCACAAACAATCGGCAATTGGACTTCCCTTGGTTGTTACACGTACGTTTTTCTCTCTCTCACCTCCGTTAGCGGGCTTCTGCTCTTCTTTGACAGGAACTGACTTCTTTTTTTTCACTTGTGCTTTTAGTGATGGTATTGCGGGACAGGGACGCACCCTGACAGTCGGGATGCAGGTCCAGGGTCCGAACACCCAAGCAAAGTGCACAACTGCGTGCTTCAACGCTGGTTATCGTTATTCGGGATCAGAATACGCTGGGTGAGTCATCTATCTTTCATTATACCCGTTTGTTATATGAATCTGCATCTGATGGCTTGTCTTTCCCCTCTTACAGGGAATGCTGTATGTGACTTTTTGGTTTGATGAGATGAAAGATGGGTTTCTAATCTTACTCCTGTTATTAGATTGTGGTTCCTCGATCACCGGTGGTGGTGTTCCCGCACCGGCGTCAGAGTGTAATATGCTCTGCGCTGGGAACCCCCAGGAATTCTGTGGTGGTCCCAACAGATTAAACGTGTACAACTATACTGGCACTAACCTTCCAAACGGTGGTGCGCAAAATCCAGGCGGTGGTGCTGTCGGTCCACACTCTCCCGTCACCTCCGGTCTTCCTGGAAATTGGTCCTATGGCAGCTGCTGGGTGTAAGTCAACCCCCACCCCTTGATATTGATTAAGTTGGATATGATGGGAGGGTCTCATGATTGGATTTCTACCTTTTTAGTGATAACGCCTTTGGCCGCATCCTCCAGTTCCAGCAGCCTGGAGACCCTCAACTCACTATTCAAAAATGTATACAAATCTGTGCGGGCAAGAACTATACCCTCGCTGGCACTGAATTTGGCAGTATGTTCAAATTGTCTTGTTGTCTCTCAGGTCTTTGATTTCTAACGACGCTTGTGAATGTAGCTGAATGCTGTACGTCAACTATCCGCAAAAAGCTAATTTGATCAAGGAGGGCCACTGATGCTGGTATCTTTTTGACATAGACTGCGGTAACACCTTGGTCGCTGGCGCTGTGAAGGCCGTCGAGTCCACCTGTAGCGAAGCCTGTGGTGGAAACGCAACGTATGCTTTGTTCATTGCGCTTGATGATAATATCACCGTTTAATGTTTGTCTTCTACCTATTTAGCCAATCATGCGGTGGTCCCAATAGGATCTCCCTCTACACTGCAAATGGAAACGTCACTGTTCTTCCCGTTCCAACGCCTCTTCAAACGAACCTGCCTGGTAAATGGCAATATAAGGGCTGTCTCCGGTTAGTTTGACTTGGACCTATCCCAAATTGCGTTATACTTATGAAACGAATTATACAGTGAAGTTGGAGGACCACGAGTCCTTCCTTATCAGATCGTCTGGCCCACTAACAATACTGCGCTTGCTTGCATGAACCAGTGTGCCGCATTCGGTTTCCCGGCATCTGGGACGGAGGTAAGCATCTTTTTACTCTTTGCGCCCGTGAGGATTTGTGGCTCATCCTACCTCTCTTTCGTTAGTTTGGGCAAGAATGCTGTGAGTTCAACAACGATGAAGTTTAGTTTAGTGCACTTCCTGATATATGTGATTTATTTAGACTGCGGTGACAAAGAAGACGTCGTTAACAGGGGTGCTGTATTTGGTGCTGCATCGGAATGTGATCTACCATGCCCAGGCAATGCTGTGACGCTCTGTGGCTCTGGCGATAGATTGACTTACTACGAGTGGAACGACACTATGAATGTTTGGGACAAGCCGGCTAACATTGGACGATACGAAGTATGTGCCACATTCGTTTGTCATGATTTTTATTACTAACTGGAAACCTTCAGCTCCTTGGTAGGTGGTGCTAACACATAAATGATTTCTTGTGAGTTTTGACATTTGTGGCTCCGCGTTTCTCTAGTTCCCGGGTATGTAAACCGATGTGTAGAGGGAGACCACGCTAACATTCATGATATAGTGTTACCATTCCTCTTATTGCAACCTTGGGTATCAACGACAAGGTGACCCTTCTTGAGAAGTGGGGTACTGGGTAAAGCAGCTCTCTTCAAATTATGATAACTTCAGTTTTGCTGAACACAAGGCTTATAGGTTCCCCAATGGGACTGGCGCTTACGAATTGGATCTTTCTTTGGTTCATGACTTCCATAAAGCCTATCGTGAGATGCACGTCAAGACCGACGTCTTCTGTGCTGGTAGCGTCATCCTCCCCGATAAGGCAGGTCGCCAGATTAACGTTGGTGGCTGGTCTTTGGAATCTACATTCGGTGTCCGTCTTTTCACACCTGATGGTGTCCCCGGAGTGAACGGAACTAACGACTGGGAGGAAAACTACCCCGCTCTCAAGCTCCAGGTAGGAGGTGACATCACATGGACTAGCTATTTTATTGACTGTTGGAGTAGAGAGGTCGTTGGTACCCGACTGCTGCCATGCTTGCCAATGGGTCCATCCTCGTCATTGGTGGCGAAACTGGAAGCAATGCAGCTCCCCAGCATAACTTGGAAATTCTTCCTCAACCAGTTGGTGGTGACACCGTTGTTGACCTTGACTGGCTCAGACGAACTGATCCCAACAACTTGTATCCCTTCGTTTTCGTTCTTCCTAGCAAGCGTATCTTTGTTGGTCAGTTTGTTTGGTTGGTTGTCGCAACCGTCCGCTCATTCAGTGATCACACAGCTTATTGGAACGAGGCACGTATTCTGGACCCAGTGACGTTTGATACTTTCAAGTCGTTGCCCAATGCCCCTGGCTCCGTCAGCAACTGTAAGTCGCTGAGACAATCAATGTTAAACCTTGACTAAAATTAGCCATAATAAGTCCTCTCTGGACGTACATACCCCCTTGCAGGTTCGTAAACATTACTCTGAATATCAATCTGGATACTGACATCATCTACGTCAGGCGCTGCAATGTTGTTACCTCAAAAAGCTCCTTACACCGATCCTCTCAGGGTCTTGATGTGTGGTGGCTCGACAGAAGGTGCTGGTGAAGCCCTAGATAATTGCGTCTCCATTGCTCCGGAAGATCCTAACCCAACTTGGACCTTGGAACGCATGGTTAGAACGACCCATTTCTCAATCACCTAGATATATATGCTGACAGAATCTATAGCCTTCAAGGCGTGTAATGCCTTGCATGGTTGGTTTACCCGATGGCACCTATATGATCGTGAATGGTGCTCACCAAGGTGTTGCTGGCTTCGGTCTCGCAACAGATCCCAATCTTGAGGCACTCTTATACGACCCTGTGAAACCATTAGGAAGACGCATCTCCAGGCTCAATACTACTATCGTCGCCCGCTTGTATCACTCTGAGGCTACGCTGCTTCCTGATGGACGCGTTATGATATCTGGCTCAGATCCCCAGACTAACTGGCCCAATGGCACCGCAAAGTACCCTGAGGAATTCCGCATTGAGGTACGTTTTAGCCGTTCGAATATGATATCGATTTTGCTAAAATCATCGTTTCCCCAGGTTTATGTCCCTCCTTATCTCAACCAAGGTCTCCGTCAGCCTGAGTTCAACATTTCCAACAAGGATTGGGCATACGGCGGACAGTACACAATCACGAACGTGAAGCTTTATCAAGGGACCACTGCCAATATGAAGATCTCGCTTTTAAGTGGTGTGTACACTTTGACGTAATAATAAACCTGAACTAAACATATTATTTGCCAGCCTCTTCCAGTACCCACGGGAACTCTATGGGCGCTAGGACCATCTTCCCCGCATTCTCTTGTGCCGGAACTACATGCACCATCACTGCTCCTCCCAACGCTGGTGTCTCACCACCTGCTTGGCATCAGCTCTTCATTCTCGATGGCCCTACGCCGTCTCATTCCAGGTGGGTCCGAATTGGTGGGGATCCCGCCCAGCTTGGCAACTGGCCCAACCTTCCTGGATTCACTCGCCCTGGAATTTAATCTGTGTCAATTTACTTTTGGGTTGTTTTGTGGATGGACTTTCGAATTTGTGGACTATATCATATTTGTTATATGTACCGCCTATGACTCGCTCTTAAATCACATTCTTTTGCTGGATAGCTTGGTCGCGACTCGGTTATCCATGGTATGAAAACTTAAAATTGGTTGAGCCCTTGCATATTACGGGAAGGTAATACAAGGCTTACTACCACTCGGGATCTACGTACACCTGCCATGAATCAACCTGCTAAAAAAAGTAGGAGCCACCTTAAATCAATTGCTGTGGTATTACGATTCGCACTGCCATCTATCTCGGTTGCCGAATTCGTATTTTATGCATCTAGAGTCTTCATCAAAGTGACAGCAGAATACTGAGTTCATTAGTTTGTGGAAGAGCTGTAATAATCAGTACTCGCCGATTTATCTCAACCTGAAACATCTCTTGGTGAAGATTTGGTGGATAGATATGTAGAACTTGGTTGCGAGTTGCTAGTTAAGCAATGGTTATCAATTAGCATCAGTCATATACAGATATAATAATTGGTTCTATAAGAATATAAACACGGTCCGCGTTTTGCGGTCAAATGATTATAGCAAAAAGTACGCGTTGGCGTCCATATAAACCCTACAACACACTGTCCAAATAAAAGAGGGGACTGGATAAAAGAGGGAAGATGTCCATTCGTATGGAGTGAAGTTCTCAAAATGAGTGGAGTGATAGAATGACTGTGATAAAATGATTGTGCTGTGTGTTAAGAAAGTTTTTGGCGAGTTTTTGGTGGTTATAGTTATAGCTAAGGAGGGGGGGGAGTTTGTTGAAGGTTCTCAGTAAGAGAAAATCATAAGCCAAGGATTCAGGACGATCTATTAGTGATTGTTAGATCCGGACTGTTGTCATTAGTAGAAAAAATCAACATACGGGGAAGAGAATATGACCGGCTGCTACGAGTCTAAATTTTGCAAGCATCAGTAAACTATTTTTTGATACAACGCTGTCACTCACGAGATAGGCACGAACACAGCCCAAGATGAACTAGGGATCCTCCATTCTGGCGGTACGACCGATGTCGATAGGACGATGACAGCAATGATCATAATGAAACTCAAAACGAATGCCAGCCAGAAACGTTTCCATATTCTTGGCACTTCGATCCAAAAGTTTGATCTTTCAACTTCCTGTTGATCAAATCCATTTAACGCCGTTCCCCAAACGGGAAATTAAGAGGCTCACTTTTTTAGTAGCACCCCATGTAATATTATAGGAGAACAAGTGTGCCAGTAAGGCAGCAGTAAGGTGGATGCTGATGCCGCCGAAAAAGAAGAAGCTTCGACGAAAACACATAAATGACCTGGAGGCAACTGTAGAGGAGAGTACTCACAAAAATGGAATCCACGTGAGGTTCTCGATGAGGGACGAGAAGATGTCACGGTGTCCAAGACGGTATTCGAGAAGCGTGTAACCGATATTACCAGCACCAGGGAAAACCACTGTGCAGGCGAGCCAAATTTCAAAACTATGGAGGTAGTATCCGTCTACTTCCAATGCCCACCCGAGAAGAAGGTAATTGAGGACCGAGAGGAGAGCCGATGCAGCAATGCCGTAATAAGAGAACATATAGGACATCATAGTAATCTTGTAGTGAATAGGAGCATCGGACCATAAGAAAAGACGGAGTTGCTTAGTGATAGGGCCCTTACGCCACCAGTCGATAAGAGGGTTGAAGATCAATTCGTTACAGCCTGTGCAGTGACTAGGTGAATACGAAAGAGGGTTTGAACTCATGGATGACGAACCATAAGAATACTTTTGCCACCGATTCAGTTCGTCATCAGCAGTCAAAGAGACACCTTCTTTGAAACCACCCTCCGAGTACGTGGACCATCGGATAATGTATCCTTTTAACTAGGGAAATACACATATGAGCGTTGAATGGAAAGAAACACACAAAAGACGCACTTGGAGTCGTAAAGCCATATCAAAGTCCTCGGAAACGTTCGTCTCAGACCAGATCTTGGTAACACCATCCAAATTATCAACAAAAGCCGCATCTTGAAGTGCTGACCATCGAAGGAAAGCATTGTGACCAACAAACGGCGCCACCTCGCCATTAGCACAACCCATAGATATAGATTTGTTAATGCGTCGAGTGAAATGAGCAATCCCATTTTCGAAATAGTGATGTGCAACCTGCATGACATCTATCACAAGCATAGTGAGGAACGCCTAGGCACAACAGGAGCATTGACCTTACCGGATTCATGTTGGATGATCGCGACTTCAGGACACTCAGCGAGCTCACGTGCCGCATCCCTGAGGCAGTCCTACGAGACGGTCAGGAAGTGCTTATGAAAGGCACAGTGTCGTCATTCTCACCTCCGGAACAATAGTGTCGGAGTCCACAAGCAAGATGATTTCACCTATACGTAAAGATCTGGCATTCCTCGCCCAAGGCTTCCATTTTTGATTGTTCGCTTGGTAAACTTCGTCAATGGCTAGCTCTAGCGCTCTGTCCTCTAGGCAATCGGTATCTGAGGTTGGTTGATAGCTACCAGATGCTTCGAGCGCAAGAATATGCTTCTCCATCAACAAGGAAAGCTATAAAAATATGTGAGATGACCCTCGTATAATGTATCAGATATGGACGCGAACCTGAAGCCCGTAATTCATGTTTGAGGCCTTCTTAAACCGACCAGCACGTTTGAATCCATCTAACTCGTTGGAGTGTCCGGGACGAGCAACCCAGCCAATGTTGTGGTCAGCGTAGAAACTAATTCGCTTCTCTCGTTCCTCTTCGCTGATAAGTTGAAGGCCATCGTCATGAACAAAAATGGTAGAGGTCCCTCCTTGACGGGCGTATGTCTGCATAGCTTTCTTTAGGGAGTACACTGAAGGGGCGCTGTGTGAAACAAGTCGTAATAAGCACCTAAAATCACCAGACTACATGGGAGGTGGCCGAAAAAAAAAAGAATAAAACTGTGCACATTGCGAACTGAAGCACCCCCGAAGGAGCCGGCCACAATAGGAGCAAGGATAAATTTAGAGGTTTGACCACTTACATGGTTTCCTCCAAACTCTCCTTGTAAACAGGAAGCTCGATTGTGACGTGCGGCAGTTGTGAATCAACTTCTGTGTTAGGTTCAGGCTTGATGGCCGAGTAGTAGCGGGAATTTTCGTGAAATTGTGCAACGGGTCCCAATCTGGATGCAACTATCATGTCAAAAACTGCGAAGCATGGGTATATTGTTCGTATCCACGTACACAAAAGATACACTTGAAATGATTTGGAGGGCGAAGAACTAAATGACGTGCAATCAGAAGCCTAAACCATCAAACGTCTATATCAAGTGCTTACTAGTGATACACAAAGAAGGAATGGGGCTGTGATCAGTAGAATGAAGCGAGTGTAGTTGTGATCAAGACGGTACTCCTGGAGCAACACAACGAGACCACTGAGGCAGAAGACTGTGAATCGGGTATTAAGTGACCCCTGAGTAATATGAAAACGGCTGCGAACTTACAGCATGCAAAACCAAGGCCCAGACCGCCATACACCGGAGCAAACAGACGCATGGGCCGGTCTGTACGTGCAGTAGGGCCCTTTTCTAAATCTTTTGGGGTAGATTTCTCAGGTCGCTTCTTTGATAGTCTCCAACTCCATTTCCACTTGCTAGAAGGTTCGTCCTTGGGTGCTCCCTCCTTCTGCTTCTCAGCCTCCTTCTCAGCAAGGGCAACCGCGGCCACAGCGTCAGCGACGATAGTAGACTGAGGCACATGCTTCTCGTTTAGGTTGACATTTGAAGCGGTGGTCGAAGGTGAAATTGAGGTAGTTGTAGATGTGACTATGGAAGCAGTAGTGTTGCGGGAACGCCAGACCAATTTCATCAACTTCTCCTCAAATTCGAGACACAAGGGTACGATATGGTCTAGGTCGTCTGACCAGGCGATCAAAACACGTTCATCACGCTAAATGATTCATTTAACCATCTCTAACTGTAAAGTTGACAGGTAAACGTACTATGAAAGCGCCGCACTGTTCCTTGTCGGCCTTGACCAGATGGCTGACTGTATCCAAGATTTGAATTCGTGTATTAGCATCCAAGTATATAGCATCGGCATCGTCAGACCTGTGTGGAAACAATAAGTGAGTTATATTGAAAGAAGAGGATGGAATATAGTCGTACACAGTCGTCAAAGCTGAGTGTGCAGCAGCGCTGCGACATTTGACTGCAACGAGGGGGTTTAAAGAGCGAACGGCAGCCTCAAAAGGCGCCAAATACGGGTTGTCGTAAGGGAAGATACGGAATTGACCAGGATCCAGACGCAAGCATACTCCGGCTGAGATGTTTTCTTCTGATGGTTTGAACCAAGCACCTTGTTGTGTCTACAGAAGAAGTCAGAGGTAGGTAACTTTGCCACAGGACACGGCCGCTGCACGCATAGGATTTCCTCGAAGCAAGTGACTTACTGAGCGGAAAATCCAGTGAAGGACAGCGTCGTAGGAATCATAGTCCATGATGCCGAATTATGTTGGCTGAAGGAAAAGAAAACCACAAGCCGGGTCGTAAAGTAGAGTAAGGATCCCAAAGGCAGGATGGATCGGAAACAAGGAGTATAAAAGAGAATCCCGAAGGGGTATACAACAGACGTTATCATCACTCGGTAAACAGGACTTGAGATGTGTCTGTCTTCTTTCCGTCAAACTCCCAGGATGAGAATCCAGGCTCCCAGATTCGGGTAGAGATCACTCAGGTAAGCCGGCAGGCTGTCCACGTCCATGATTGTTCAAACGGGCGGAAGCTGACACTCATTGCCTCAGTAACAGCACGTTCGAAGATAGGTACAACGAGGCATGCCCACAATGTTCCTTAGGATTCTGATCGGATTGCCGGATGACAGAACGATCCCCAATTGATCAGCATATCCTCCCTCTGAGAGAAAAATGACGAGAAGCACCCTGGTTTGGTGTGGGTTCTGAGGGGTTTTTAAGAACCTTGCAATAGAACATGGCTGAGCGACATATCGGCATACCTCATGCCTTTGATAGACTACCTCATCATGGCATTGGTTTGGGCTGTGGCATGTTATTGAAGGATATGACCTGTATGAGTTTCATCCAATTGTATCTATTTATGCATGGCATCCCGCCAGTTGGGTTTATGTTTACATCTTGCGATGCACGATTATCTTCGTCAACATTATTCAGAGTAAGCCGGAGGAATGCATTGCATGTGTACAACAGTCAAAGGGCTGACACCGACGTGGGAAGCGGAGAAGGATGTCCATCAATAATTCGTGACACATTAGCTGTCAGTGTTGTTTGTTTCTCTTTGCTAACAGCCTCTTGTTCGATAAGCTTCAGTTGAGTTAACTCCTGCTTCAAGGGGGCTATCGGGTCGTAGAATAATAGCCAGGCGCTCGGGTGCTGTGTTGAGGATTCAAATACTCAAGCATAAACCGTATACTCAAGCATAGACCGTACATTTTCCCATAGCCAGCCCACAACCTCGTTGTATTAGTCACGACTCAACAGCCTAGTGGTATAACGCCAGTCCTGATTATATTCTTCGCATACCAAAAACTGAAACGCCCGCTGTGTCACTAGGATGCGCCACTGATAATTGTCGTGGGCGACCGCCACCACTCTGGGCAGCAAGCTAGTGGGAACTAAGCCACCATAATCGCCCCTACGTAAACATAAACCCGTCGGTATCGGTGTTCTTCCAAGCTTATATTGATCACCCTTTCAGCAGCCCGCTGTTATATTTCATATTTCAATACATAACACTTTATCTCTGACAAAAGATCGGCTTGAACCAAGATTCAGGTACTACGAACACGAAGAAATCAGGATGTTTCTTATCTCATGATTGCCCTTGGTTAATATTTCTGCCTCGGGCATTTCCATCCTTTACATGCCAAGGTTCCTTATGAACATGACAAGAACTCCCTTCTCTCCCTTGTTCTCGCCCTCGGTGGGAAACGTTTATGTACATCGGCCCTTCAGCTTTACGTTCCGAGGAACCCGTTCAGGCACGGAGTAATCTCAAGAATCACAAATACCGCAGCCACACGAGCTCTTTTTTGGTGGAATGAAAGTAGGAATGGAATCCATAGCGTATGGTATAAACCCAGTATTCTGTTTCCATACCCATTACATCTAAAATCAACGGTTCAACCTGATCACAATGATAACAAAAAAAAACGAAATAATCAAAAAAAACGAAATAATCGAATGAATCTATGCTGACAGCAAGCCTGATAATTCATGATAAAAAGCTGCGGACGGGGGCTAGCAAATCCCGCTTTATCTATCTAGGAGGCGACTCACAAATTCAGAGAAAAGCTGACATTTATTTGGAGCTGCGATTAGTCCGTGACGTTGGAACCCTAACAATCCATCAAATCTGTTATATATATTTTACATGAGAAATCAGGTAGAATTTACATTCCGCGTCGCTCTTTGTCCACCAGCCTATTTGTTCAAAACGCGTGCCTCGTGAATAGGTATAGGAACCACATGGACCGTCAGGTCGTCATTCATTATGAACATTGCGTGTGGGCGCTTAAGTTTCAAGCCTTAGGTTATGTCAGAAAAATCAACAATACAGACGGCAGTGATGTTCCTATCAAGGACATTTGGCAGCCGATTCCCGAAGGTAGAGGGGTGTCAGTGCTTTGACGTGTGTGAGTGGCTGCTGGCATGTCCATCTTTTGCATTTGCATGAGTCGATCATGCTCACAGCTACCGGTATCAGCGGCTGGATCATCACACAACAGATGAGTAAGGGATACTCGTTGCTGCAAGAGATTTAGCTGAAAGTAAATAGGAGAGTTTACGGTATGAGGCATTAACGATGTGATAGCTGCCCGCTCCAGATTCGGCATATCAGTTCTTGTTGCGTTTGGAGTTATCTGCGGAACCCAAAGGGATGTAACGTTGAATCAAGAAGACTCCGGATATAATATACCAAGCATCAGTTCTTCCGGCGCTTCAGATCCGTTCCCAAGTTGGGTGATCCAGTTCGAGGTCAGGAACAGCCAGGTTTTGTTGGACAGGCAAACGGACGTGTGTGTGCACCTGGCCAACTGGAAACGGTTCAGGAAATCAAATTCAATTCTCTTATAGTCCTATACCATTCTGTCTTGTCTCTATTCCCCTTCATTGCCCATCGTTTCGTCCGTTCATGTCGAAGCCGGCACCAATCCAAGTTCGGGATGACTCCAAGAAGCTTTCCCCTCCTCAGCCGCAATTTGTGCTAGAGGCATCGAGTGACACAGATTCCGAACGACAGCTACGGTCTCACTCGCGCACAACTTCTGGTGCATTATCTTATGTCGAATCTCCTCCTATAACTCCCCGTAGTTACACTTTTGGCAATAACGGTAATCCCTTCTCTCCTCATGAGAGTATCATCAGCTTTGGCTCCAGCATGGCGGATACTCCCGCACAGACACCTGGCCATCATACGCACCATGGCTCGACCTCTTATCCCATTCCCGATGGAGCATTAAGAAGTGGTGTTACCTCCCGCACTACTAGCATTGCAGACGTCTCAAGGCTATCCACCGGATATTATAGCAGTCGGCCTAGCACTGCTGACTTTGGTTCCAATCGCGGATCGAGTGCTCGGTTAAGGGAGGCATTCACCTCACCCCCAACACGTCCCCTCACAATGATGAGCAGCGCTCCAACCTTCAAGGTCGAACGTGCACGTCCCAAATCAACTATGCTATCAGCTAAAGGAGCTATACACAAACCCTGGCTCAAAGAACGGGATCCATACTCTCGAATTGCTTACTTCGTAACTTACGGAATGTTGCTCCTCGGGATTGCACTGGGAGTTGTTCGGTGCTTGACTGGCTGGGGGGATGTTCTCTTGATCAAGGATAACCTTTGCCTAGTTATGGATGAAAACTTCGAGTCCGAAGAAGCCGTGTTTGGCGATAATGGCAAGTTTTTTAGAGAAGTCGATATGAGTGGATTTGGGTACGCATCTTACCGCTTTTGAATAAGCTAGAAGAAGATTCACGATCGACTTAGCAATGGAGAATTCGAAATGACCACTGCCTCGCGGAATAATTCATTCGTCAAAGATGGCCGTCTCTACATCGCACCAACCCTCACCTCGGAAAATATTGGAGAAGCCGCCATCGAAGATGGATACGTGTATAATATTACCGGCTGCACTTACAACATCACTCGTGGTTCAACTTATACTGACCCATCACATGCCTCGTCATTGAACATCAGTACCATCGTTTCCGACCAGGATTTCGATCTTGAAGGCTACCTCAAGGCTTGTTCTTCAGTCAGCAACGCAACTGCTGGTCAGATCATCAACCCCGTTCAGAGCGCGCGAATCAGCACAAGAAGAAGCGCGAGTATCAAGTATGGCAAGGTGGAGGTTCGAGCGAAGATTCCGAGGGGGTACGTGTGTTCTAAGCTTCTTATCGATTGATTTTGACTTTTGCCTATAGGGATTGGGTGAGCCAAACTAGCCAGTACTTAAGCGTTTTAGACGTTGCTCATGTTGGATATAGTTGTGGCCCGCTATCTGGATGCTCCCTGTAGACAATAAGTATGGTTCATGGCCTCTAAGTGGTACGTTCATATCCCAAAACATTGTTTCTACAACTAATGTCCTTATCATGTCGCTCTTAGGCGAGATTGACATCATGGAAGCTCGTGGTAATGGGCCCGAGTATTCTAGGCAGTGCGGCACTTCCATTCCATGATTTTTGATGTTTATTCACTTAACTTTCAGGGGCACGAACTGGGTTCGCGGTTCGTTAAATTGGGGACCTATAACGTGGCTCAACGGTGTCGCGAAAACTTATGGTGCATGGAGCCTCAGACGAGGATCATACGACACTGATTTCCATACCTACGGCCTCGAATGGACAGAAGAATTCATGTACGTATTATCCACCTCTCGCTTTACTTAACCTAAGCTTACCGCACTGCAGCCGGATATATGTTGATACACGTTTGCATCATATGATGCCTGTCTTGAAGTTGAACAAAAAGACCTTTTGGGAACTAGGGGATTTCCCCCCTGCTGTGCAGAACGGCTCAGATACGATTATCCTAAACAACCCCTGGATCAATGGGACCAAGGCGGCACCCTTCGATCAGTGTGAGTATACATTGAAATGTCTTTGTTGTCAACAGCCGCTTACGTCCGTCATCGTTGGTTGCCACAGCATTTTACCTCATACTGAACGTCGCTGTCGGTGGCACGAACGGATGGTTCCCCGATGGTGCAGGAAAGAAGCCATGGTTGGATGAATCGCTCAGTGAGTGCTGTCATGTATATCTTTGATGGTAGCTGATCTCATCGCATGATTTTAGCTCCTATGGCAGATTTCTGGAGAAATAGGGATAAGTGGCTGTCAACTTGGCCCACGAGCGTCGAAGACCGCGCACTAGTTGTGTATGTCCATTATTCTTACCCATCAGACCCCTCATTTGCTGATCACCTCCCTTACCAACCAGTGATTCGGTGAAGATGTGGCAGAAATGTTAACTGTCACATCGTGCATGACACAAGGGCTCACGCTGGGGATGGCTCGTCGTTCGCATTGGACACTTTTGATTACTTACTTACCCTTCCAGCTTCAACTAAGAAACTCACTCCAGCCGGATAACTCGACCTGCTATTCAGCATACTACACGCACTTATATACAAACACTCTCCTTCATCACAAGATTGTTCTACTATCTTTACTTAGGGCTTGGGGCAGGACATTCGAGTGTATTATTTTGGGAATGCACTGGTTTAAATTAATTTAAAACATAATGATTTATCCCATTACCTCTTAAAAGCCACTTGTCTATGGGGAACGTTCATTGAACCAACAGCAGGAAGTACTGTATGTTCTTAGCGCCCGCCTTATAGGCTTGACTTCACTAGTCATATCTGTGCCTCCACAGCAACAGCCGTAGGGAACAAATAATTCGCTGAAAAAAATAGCCGTTCCTGGGTCATTTTTGGTGAAAGTCAGAATTTAGAGAAGGTAAACTAATCAACTGGGACGTAAGCACCTACACAGCCTATAGCAGTGGATGCACTAGTTTATATGTACCCATTTACATTTTACAGAGGTACTTCGTACATTGATAAAGAGGAATCTTAGGTCGCCTCCCCCTATACTCGGTTTGCTGGTGTATGAACTCGGATGAGTCGTGATCATGATCACTTATATGTATCGATAACAAATTTTTTATCCGGTTTCACTCGGTCTCTCGCCAATCATTCCCAAATCCTGCATCCATCATGGATTCTATATATCCCAACTTCTAATGCAGGTGACTAGCTGTGTTGCTCGCCTGTTTCAATTTCGATGCTGCTGCCACTTGCTGTGAGTGGGTTATTATTATCAACCAGGTTAAAGAACTACGGTCCATATGTATCAAGGCTGAGAAGACATCTAAAACATCTTTTCGTGTCCCACACACGAATCGGGAACGTATTCAGTCCATTTTGACCAATACCATTGAAACTCTCAATGTCTTAAACAACCTTGTGCCATTAACACTTGCTCAAGGGGTACTTTCCGCAATTTCCGGCATTTTGGGCATAATCAAGGTATGTAACTTTTTGTTCAGGGACTTGTGTATTGGACACTTCATGAACAGAATACGATGAATAACGATGATGACTTCCGGGGTCTTGCTGATCAATGTGAAAAAATTGGACTTATCATTTGGCGTGCCACCTCAGGAACTTCAGAAGGTCAGCTCAGCAAGACATTAGAGGATGCTTTATCACAGCTCCAAAAGTACGGTGGTCATCACATACTCCCTAGTGGTCCATGTTTCCATCATAATATACAGGTCTGTGAACCGTATTTACGGGGCAGTGATGAAGAAGCTACAGAAGGGTCTAGACTCAAGAGCATTCCATGTCGTACTGAACCAAGAAATAATCGACGACTGGCAGAGCGATTTAGATCATGCTCTATCCATTTTTAATGTGCGTTCTCATGTGTCTAAGCGCGGTTTTGATTGACGAAGGACAGGCGGAGCTCAGCATATCTACTAACATGAAACTGGACCAACTCATGGCGCTTCTCCAGACTACAGCAATCCTACAGGTGTAAGTATGGCCCTGTTATACTGCTTCTAGGCTTACGCAAACCGCAGAGAACCCCCTTTACCTGAACAACCACCTGTACAGCCTGCAAATTTTGTCGGAAGATCTGAACTCGTTCGAATTACCGTAAAACATCTACTCGGCGCCCAGCACGTCGCGCTGATTGGATCAGGTGGAATAGGGAAAACCAGCATATCCCGGGTGGTTCTCAATAACGATGCGATCATGGCCAAATTTACAGATCATCGTTACTTTGTCAGATTTGATGATATCGATGCATCGCAAGTTAATCATGGCACATTTTTGGACCGTATTGCAAAGGCTATGGGGTTTTCTCCATCCAAACTCAACAGTCATGCATTAATCTCAAAGCTTCTTTCAACGTTTGAGGTACTCCTCGTTCTCGACAACGCCGAAACATTTCTGGATGCTGCTTGTGATGCTGGTCAGATAGCAGCCTCCATTGACGAATTTGGAGCACGGTCCAATGTTTCGATCATGCTAACAAGTCGAAACACGGGTCTTCCATCTAATTTAAAATGGCAGCGATTGCGTGTGCCTGTGCTAGAAGTGGATGAGGCGTGCCAGGCTTTCAAAGCCATCTATTCCCCCCCATTCGACCACTCTATACTAATAAGATTGTTGGCTTCCGTTGACTTCCATCCCCTCTCTATCAATCTACTTGCCCAGGTTGCCGTACAAAATGGATGGTCACCTGCTGAGCTGGTTGCTTCCTGGGATCGCCGACATGCCCTCCTTTTGAATAATGGGATTGGGAAGACCCAGAGCATAGCGGTCATGATCGAGTTATCTCTTAACTCTCCTTCCATAAAGAATTTGGGGAGTACAGCCCGTGAGCTGTTACAAGTCATTGCGCTCCTCCCTCAAGGCATCAGTACATTCCAGCTTGTGAACATCTTTCCAGCCATTCCAACCATCGAATCCTGCGCAGAGTCACTATGCAAACATTCATTAGCCTACTACAAGGATGGATTCATCACGCTCCTTGCGCCTATCCGGCTCTACATATCAGATCGATACAATACTCTTCCGTCCAAAATACCACTCCTTGAAAAAGTACAATCTTATTATGAATCCCACATTGACGAATTGGTGGAACACCAGGAAGACGTCAACCTCGAGCATCTCATTGCGCTTCGGCTCGCTGACGCGACAACAATGAAGTATTCATTAAATCTTGCGACTCAATTCATCTATTCTCTCCTTGAAAACAAACCTCGCCCTTCTGCGCTGTACCCAACCGTCAGCGCATTACGTCCTGAGGACTCGACTCATTCGACTTCCTACATAAACATCTTCAGACAACACAACAAGGCCATAATGATTGCTAAAGGGGAGTGTCTCAATGCCATTGTAACCCTTATGCTCTGGCTAGGCCAGGTTCAAGAGTCCCAGGCAGTCTTGGTTGAGGCGCAATCTACGTTGAATAGGTGTGGGTCCGCCGCGCGAGCTGCTCTAACCATGGCAGATATATGCATTGGTACGGCTCTTGGAGAGCATGGAAACTACAAGCTAGCTCGGGGGTTGTACGAATCTGCGCTTAGACGTTTCTCAAGCCCGTTTAGAAGAAGTGCGGCAGACCGGATATTAAAAGGACTGGTAAATCTCTGCTTGAGCGTAATTTTTTTGGCCATTGGGGAGCCTGGTGCGACCGAGATGGCGTTGAGCACGATTCCAACTTTAAAGCCTATCTCATCCCCTAATTACGCTGTAGCGGCCCGCCTTGTGGCTGGCTATGCAGAGATGTATAATGGCAACCTCCAGCGAGCGAGAGAATACTTTCACACCGCGTTATATACGACCACCGAGAAAGACCTTGAAAACTGCCTCAATGCTCATGTAGCTGCGGCAGAGCTCGCATTGCGACAAGGGGAACAAGAGGAAGCAAAAGCGCTTTGCGAACAATTGCAATATCTAGTCAGGAAAGCGCCTTCTGGCGCAACATTAACTAGCAGCGCCAAAATCTGCGTCTCGATGTATCTTATTACGGAGGGCGACATCTCACAGGCTCGTAAACTCATGACTACTGAGCTCGCCAATGCTATAGGTACGGGTCGCATTGAAATATCGACCGTAAAATACGCCTATGCCGCTGCACACGTCGAGTTAATCGCGGGGGAATTGGACATGGCTCGCCAACTTTTCCTAAAAACCACCGAACTTTGCACTGGGCTAGCAGAGTTCATCTATCGCGCACGAGCGGAACGTGCGCTTGGCGAGATCGCGGTTCTTGCGGACGATTTCCCATCTGCGCGTCTGCGATTCGAAGAGACCAAACGGATTTGTGGTCTCGTAGGCGTCACCCCGAATGTTTTATACCGTGGCGCTGCGTCCTTTCCGTTGGACGACAGTTTAAGTGGTTGGGTAATGTTTCAAGAAAGCAGGCTTCCTCTGCATTCTGCAGACACAAAAAATAATGACTTTCTACTAAATAATTCATGGACTTGAAAGCCTACTTTCCTGTTCGAAGGCATCTTGGCAATAGCGTATATAACGGAATGCATTAACACGGATCCCTTCCATTTTGTGTACTTAATTTATCGAGCATTTGGTAAGAGAACGAAAATGTATGCGAATGAAAATGACATGACCATGAAATAAACTTGTGTCAGGACTCCATCTCTGGTCCTACAAAAAGTATATCTTACGATCACAAGTCGAGGCCGACTAGCTCAGCTGGTTAGAGCGTCGTGCTAATAACGCGAAGGTCTTGGGTTCGATCCCCACGTTGGCCATAATTTTTTGGAGAATACTCCCACATACACATACAACTTAAGAGATTAGCCTTGGGTACACAAATGCGGTTATGTGTATGTATCTATTTTTGATGCAGGTGACAGTCAGAAGATATCCTCTTTTGCATGGTAGGTAAGCCTCTTGGATAAGACTCCACTCAGAACTCCTTAGCAGATACGTACAACTGATAATACCATGTTATCGTTATCTAACATATGATAAAGACAGGATAACACAAACAGGGTACTCCGGTACCGAAATTAAATCACTAAATGATTCGAAGGCGGGACACCCTCTGAAATTCCAAACTCCGACGCCGGTACGGAATGATTAATTCCGCTGATTCCGTGCTGATTCCGTGCTTCAAAGTCGGAACCAGGCAAGTGTACAATTACGCCGTTTGTCAGTACATATCATGGGATAGCAACAGTAGCCACAGGAAAGTGTAGAAGCTTGGACGATCTTCGCCGGAACTAATGTAATCTTGTTGGTGTCTTGACTAGACTATGAAAGATAAATTACAAAAGTAGAACGATGATACTAATGCACCAATGTTTGTTAATCTACACGACAAAATGTGGACAGGACGTCTGCGTGTGCCATGTTCAGATTTGACGTAGTAAGGTCAACATAAAATATGAAAGGAGCTGAGGCTAAGGCTCGATGGTAAAAATGAAGCTTATTCGTTGGGTATCCTTCATGATCCAGAGTATTAGGTACAATTTCTTTAGGGCAGTCCTGAGTGTCGGAGAGATGGGTGGCTCCTACTCGTGTATATATTATATCCATATCCCTTCGCGAGTCGTCAATGAAATATGCATCCCTTCATCGACAAGCTGTTGCATATAACCTAGTTGAGAATCGTCGCCGCTATTCAAGATCGCCAAACCGCTAGTGGAAAATTTGAAGGACTGTAGTTGGGCGACTTTGTCTGCGTTCAGAGGTGTGCTTTCGGCTTCAATTCCTCGCCAGCGCGAATAAATCATGTTGGCCATGGCGGGGAGATTTGCTTCAAGGGCGCCTATGTATACAAACTCGGTGAGCATGGGAACTATAGGAGGTTGTTCGGATCCGAATATAGATTGGTTCTGGGGGTTGAGGGCACGGATGGTCTCGTTGGAGATACGATCGAGATGAATCAGGTGTAGGGAGAGGAGAGAGGGAGTGGCTCGAAGGCAGTCCCAAAGCTGCCATTCTGAGATGCGGACAGCGTTGAGAGTGAGGCGCTGGAGAATACAAGAGGAACGAGCCATGAGAGAGATGAAACTCCAGTGCGGAAATGTGTTCCCAGTGACGTGGAAGGACAACTCAGCAATGTTGGGAACCAGGAGGGCATCAAGAAGCTCGGATATAGGTGTGTGAGTAAAGCTTATAACTTCGAGTGATTGGAGGCTAGGAGCTAGGATGGGTGTGGGGTTGACGACGTCCGAACGCGTTATATTCTCAAAGACGCAATGTGTGAGGTTTGGAGTCATTGCAAGAAGTTCCAAACACTGCTGAACTGTAGTTGGGTTGAGACGAAGACGGGTAATGAGGTCCCAACGTAAGTCAAAAGAATTTTTAGGAAAGCCCAGAAGTTGAACGTCGCGTAGATGTGGCGCTGAGAGAAACATATTCAATGGGGTCGTCACATGCTCCACTTGAATGACGGCAGATGTCAACATAGGGAAGCTACTTGGTATTAAACTGAAGATATCGGGGGAGAAGAAAAATGGGACATCGAAGTTGATGGCGCGCCATCGTTTGGAGGAGCGTGCCACGACGTCCATAAGGTGTGTTACATCGCGCAGGATTACATCGGCACTCTTGACCTGTATCTTCAGGTGAATAGAAAGGGGCAAGTTGGCAGAGCGTATGATCCATTCCTCTAGTAATTCGGCATGTGTTAGTGTAGGGCGCGTAGAGCTTAAGTAAATGTTGTTCCAAAGACAAGGCATGGACCAGGCTAAGTTCCGCCAGGCTGTGGAAACTTGGCCAAGGATGAGCGGTGAGGTTGTCCCTTCTGTTTCGCATGCTGATGGGACACACGCGGCGAAGATTTCGGAACATAACTCGACGGGTAACGACATGATAGGAGAAAAGCGCTGGTTTATCTCGCGTTTGAGGGGAACTCGCCTCCGTGAAAGTTTAGCAAGTAGGATTTCCACCCGCGATATTTCGTGCTCGAGAGTGGCGAGCTGGTGTCGCGGATCATCTATGAAGCATTTCTCTGCGACTGAGTGGTCTTCCGAAGAACGGCATTTTGCACATAGAAACATGCTGGATCATGCTCAGTAGAGGTTATTGGGAGAGGAATAAGACATACCTGGGAGACTAGATGGTGAGAGAGGATGTCTACATGGCAATGCATGATGAAGGTCTTTTTATATGTAGAAATTGTGTTTTCGAGCTTAATTAGGAACCGACCGAAGATTGAAGCTCCGCTCCGGTGATATAGACGGGGTTTCAGGGGGAACTCGCCGCAGCCGTACCACCACCTCCTGGACCGATCCCTCAAAAATCTCAACAATACACAGTAAATTTCAATGTTAGATGATGATATACAGTACTTGGGCACAAAGTCTGCTCAGAGATCCTTTTCCAATGACCCTTTACCGCAGTCCCCCCAGATCGTAACGGGTGGGCTAACTCAGTCTCCAAGGCTGAGCCAGAGGCTGATCCATATCATTCCCAGGTATCATTCTTCGTATTGAGAACTCTGCTGACGATCCCGCATGTGCTTTGACTTTTCATCGGAGCGACTCGAGTGTTGTGCATATCGGTCGTCGTCCATCAAATGAAGAAAAGGTACAAACCGATCCTGGGGGTGCTATGTTCCGTTGTGCAGTTGTTAGTCGCAAGCATGCTAAAATCGCATTCTCCGATAGCGGCCATGTATGATATCGGTCGCCTTACCATCTGGGGATCGTTTTCACTAATGTCTTACATACATAGGTTTACTTGATTGACATGAATTCTCATCACGGCACCCATATCTGCTCACCTGGGGAAATCTCATCGAGGATGCTTAAGCCAGAGACACCCACCAAACTAGGAGATGGGGATACCCTGACCTTCGGTAAATCGGTCGGGAGGCACAACGAATACGTCAGGCCTGTCGTTGCTCGAGTGGAGCTTATCCATAATACACCTTCCGAGGACACACCCCAACCAGCTCTCTTAACGAAGAAGACTATCCATGTTGATCTCACGAGGTCGACCCCTCCCAGGCTGACCTCCGGGAGATATGGCGTCTATATAGCACGCTCTTCATCACCCGATAACTTGTCATCTTCAGCCTCTGATCAATATTCTGATATCGAGGAAATACCTGCATCAGGACCTAACGCTCTTCCTCTTCAGCCGCGAGGCTTGCGAAGCTCGGAGTCTGACTCCCAATTTGGTCGTGCCCTCGAAACTCTCAAGAGGCTTTTGCCTCCGGTACATATACCGGGCACGACCCCATCGTTGGGCAACAAACCGACCGATGTGTCCGAATCACCTATATGGTCTTCATCTCCAGTCACTTTTAACACACCCCCTATGTTCAACTCACCTCCTTACAGCCCACATTTCCCAGATCCAGAGTGGTCGAAGAGCCCACAATCACACAGTTGCAGGTCATTTTTGCTTCCCCTACGCCCATCTTCTTATACAGATACTGATGGTCAATACGGGTATGGTTTCAGAGACCATGAGCGGTCCCGTTCAACATCGCCTATGGACCTAGCTAGCCCTTCCCTATCACCGCCTCCCGACCGTAGTTTAAGCCATGAGGAACCTGAGCTCGAAGACCGCAGTGTCGTAGGCGCATGGCCCGATCCCCGATCTTCTTCACCCGAACTTGCTTCTCCGCCAATTGTGACTGAACTCGCGAAGGATTTCTGTGATCATGTTGATGATTCCCTGGGACCTTCCCAACAACCTACTAAGAAGGCAATGAGTCTCAACGCCATCTGCTCTGAGTCCCGTGCCCAGCGCGTTGAACCTGTCGAAGGCTCTGGCTTGGATTTGGCCGTTAAAGATGCCGAAGGGGAAGTGTCCGAGATGACAGTTCATGAGCAATCAGCCGGACCAACCATTGCTGAGCTACACGCAAATTTAGAGAAGATTCAGGTACATCTTTCCTTATCTATATTGTGCTTTGGTTTACATCGCTCTCGTTAAAAGACGGAGGTTGTCAAACTGCAATCTCACCGACGGAAGTATAAGGCCCGATTTAACACCAACGTGCATTTGATATCGGATAAGCTAAGCGATCTTGACGAACGCATGGCAGATGTCAACGCGCAATACACGATGCTACTCAATCGTGTTGATCACGCTTTAGATATTGACATTTCAGACCTCCGTACACAAGTCAACGACCTTCGCCATATGGCTGACACCCTTCTAACTATGAACAACGAAACTTCTTCCGACCCACGTTCTGACGTGAAAGCTAGCATTGAGACTCTTAGGGAGCTTGTCGTTGGTAAGGAAGAGCTCTCACCAGCTGTTATCTCGGTATAATCACTGACCATACACAGAAATGCGTAACCTTCGTGAAAGCACCCAAAAGCAGATGAATGCTGAACTTGATGCAGTTAGGGCTGCACGGGATGCGGCGCTGGATACGATGTCAACGCATGTAAAGGCTCAGGTATGCATCGAAAGCGGTGTCATCAATGGTGATTGGCGTTCTCAACGTCTGCAGATATCTACTATACCACTTAAGCGGAGGCGCCTTGATGACAGTGAGATGATTGAAAGCAGGAATGCCGCTCCACATATCCATGATGGATACGGCGTTGGTGCTAGTGACGCGGCCAATGTCACCATGGCAGACATAGCGAGCTTCACCACGTACGCCAACACCATGACCGTTACCCCCTCCTATGATCACGATGGGCCTCCCCGTAAACGTGCTAGGAGGATCGCTAAAGTTGCAGTACAGACCGCTACTGCTGTGACTGTTGGCGCCATTGCGACCTGGTCGGCGCTCGCCTTTAGTTGAGTGATGTATCAAAGTACAAAGAGGTGATTGAAAGGTGCAAGAACGCCTTGTAATTTAGTTACTCGTCTGTTTTTTCAGTTGTATTTGTATTCATGTACTCGGTGTTTTTAAGTATGTAGGTTATTTATAAGGTGCATGATTTAGTTTGATTTAGTCGGAGCCGAGGGCAATTGTTCCAAGCATTCTCTACAGCGATAGATAAAAAAGTAAAACGTATGATAACCAAAAGATCCATTATTCGCATTAGGAACCTGCATATTTCTTCTTGACGTCCCTAGTCAATGCTCGTAGCATTGCGACTGTCACCATTGCAGGCCCTTCAGAAGTAGCGAGTGACACATTCGTGGGTGTGGGTGAAGGTGTAAGACGGCCATTTAAGAACGGGCTAGTGAATGGGGTGTCATCGTCTGGCCGAGACTCGAGAGGTGATGAAAATCGCCTCTTTTTTTTATATGAGCTGTATCAGACGGGACACTTCAGGCGTTGTTGGAGTGTAGAAGAAGAAAGACGAACCTCGTTAGATCGGTGTCAGCCGAAGTGCTGCGCCGCTTGGGCGAACGCCGGACACTCATTTGCAGAACTCTACCTAGCTGGATCTTATGAGCGGCATACGCAGCTTGTTGTTTCTCTCGAACGGCTGAGATGGTGGATACGGGAACGTGGTAAGTAGCTTGTGGATCCTGCCTAAGCTGTAGTTCCATCTGCAATTGCGAAAAAAACCAAAGCTGTTCGAACAGTTCTCGTGCAGGAAACTCTGTGACACGGGGTAGGTTTTCAAGTTGAGGACTAGTTCGGCGGAATAGTATATACCTTGGCCAATAGACCTGTGAGTCTGGATGTTGACAGCGAGGGTTTCTGCGCTGCCACCAATAGCCGAGAGCCAGTTGATGACATGCTGATAGACAGAGCTTAGGGAGGAAAAGGATTGGGATGTGGTTATCTTTGAGTAGTAGAGGAAGCGTACTCGTTATCTGTCGAACGATGGCACTCAAACGCCGGGAATATGTCATCTGTTTCCTCTGAGATCAGTTCCGAAATAGAGTGAGCCGTGGTGTTCATCACAGTGACCGCTACTTCGATGATTTGGCCAAAGATTTGCCATTCGACTGTGGTTGGTTAGTAGCGTTAGGAAAGGGGGGAATGATGCAGTTTCATAAAATTCTGCTTACATTGACCGTTTATGGTGCAGTTCTCGATCCATTCGGTAATGAAGGACATGAATTCAGATTCAAACAGCTTGAATAATCCTTCATTTGAGATATTGTTAGCCGTAGGACAACATGGTGATGGTGAGCATACCACGGATGTTCAGGGATTTGACGAGGCTGCCTTCAACGTCCAAGGGCAACGCATTCAGAGCGTCGCTGAGTCTTCCATCAAGGTCATGTTCTTTGGATGTAATTGAAAGTGTGTGATATCCGCTGATGGAATGAGTCTCGACTAGCTTCTTTACCTATACAGGTGGTTAACTAAAAGCCGCGTACTTCAACAGAGATTTGTTAAAAGTGGACGTGCCATATCAGTAAAATCAGACGCCGTCTGACTTTCGTTCTTTTCGGCCCAGGATATGAGTAAGATAGATGGGATAAAATAACGATTGGAAGAAAATGCGCCGATGAGGTCCCGAAGTCGAGCGCAATCGTCTAATATTCGATATTTCCTAGAGAAAGGGATGGTATCAGCACTCTAGGCTTAGGAAGTTTGGAGTACCTTTCGAGGTCGTCTGGGACACCTTCTAATGGCGTACACTCAAATAGAACAAGCCCAGGAGAACTTGGAACGGTGGAATCGGGTGACCGTGTAAGTGGCATCGAAAACGCAACTTCTGCAACCCAATCGCCTGATGCGGGCACATCGAGCTTGCGTTCTAACCAGATAGCAGTGGCATCGCTGTAGGGGTTTGTAGAAAGCCATAAACGCCAGGACGCCTGGAGAGTAGCATCGTGGAGTTTTGGCTTGACGTGATTCTTGATAACCTCGAGGAACGACCCCTGTGCCCAACGACGTTCATGTTCTTTGTGATTCTGAAGATAAGAGAGGAATGGTTATAATGAGCGTCACACGTCCTCCCAAGCGAATGAAGATAGGTAGAGATAGAATGCCATGAAGGGGGTAGGTGGGAAGGAAGGAAGGAGGAGGAGAGTAGAGATAGAAGGGAACAAAGCTGTGCACCTCTTTAAATCGTCGGGCAAGATCTTCATCTGTCAGCGGCTGGCGGTATTCACTTGATATTCGCCGTCGAGCACGTTTCTTGAGAGGCAATTCTATAGTTGCTCCACGTCCATCTGATGATGCCCTGCGTTTCTTGACCAGATGGGCAGGAGATGTCGAATATGACCGCTGTCGTTGTCTTTGTTTGATTCTGAGTTTGTAGGCGTCACTTTGCCGACAGGCCTCTATCCAAGCGGCGCGATCCTCGATACGCTGGCGCCAGCGCCTGAAACAAGATTTGACGAGCACAGATCTTTGATTGAAGTGAGAGGACCTGCGGTCTAGGTCTTCCTCATTAACTATGGGTGCAACGGGTTTCTGGGAGGCGCGAGCTTTGCCTTGACCATTGGTGAAGAGAAGACTGGGCTGGTCGACGCTGCCTTTACGTGGGCTTTTTCCGGCGGGCGAAAGACCGTAAAGCAAGCTGTGTTCAGAGGCTTCAGGAGAGGACATAAGAAGAGGGCTTAGAATTTCTTGACTCGTGGTTGAGATAGGTGTTGCGAGACTTGCTTTCCTAAAGTTCAAGAGGGGGTTGATCGGTGGTATGCCGATCGAGGGGGTGAGCGGTAGAGAGATTGGCTGATGTTTTGCCAAGGGGGGTGGCACGGTTGGCGTTTGAAAGGAACTCGAAGAGGTGTTGGTGTTGATCTTTGGAAGAACCGGTGGAGTGGTAGAATGGCGCTGAGAGGGTGGGGGGCTGGGTTTCGTAGTGGAGGAAGTAAAAGAGGAAGATGACGCTACAGGGGGAGGGGCGGGAGTAGAGGGTCCTGGTACTTTAAAAGCAGAGGGTATTGGGCTGGGGCTGGGGTTCGAGGACCTCTGGAAGGGTTCTGTTGCAGGAGTCCTGTTGAAAGGGTTTAGGGAAGGGCGAATAGGCTCCGAGGTGGGCAGGACGAAAGGAGGCGCCATAGGATTCAGCGCTGGTATTCCTGATCCGTCGACGGATGAGAAGAGAGGCTTCCTTCCGAGTATGCCATGTTTCTCTGGAATAGATTGTGGGAGTGGGTTGGTTGGTTCTGGTTTTGATGGAAGTGTCTGGTGAGTCACCGTCGTGATGGGTGCAAAATTTAGATCATTCGGTTGAAGATCAGAGGGGGGGGCGGGAACACTCGAAGACTCTGTGGACATTGTTGGAATGACCACCGAGGATGGTTCGGATGTGGTAGAAGGAAAACCGAGGGTAGTAGATGGACGACCAAAAACGCTGGTGCGCGGCAGTGCAGTCATAGAGGCTGCGACTGGCTGAGCAGCAGCTGATATAGGTGTACCGAAAACAGATTTAGCAGGAACACCTAGAATGGGTGTTGATGACGAGGGAAATGTTGACGTTCCAAAAGGAGATGGGATGCTGAAAACGTTGGGGGTCGTGGAAAGTGATGAGAAGGCCGAGACGGTAGGTTTGGCAGGTGTAATTTTGGGAACCTGGGGTACCGTGGTAGATGAACCAGGAAAAGATGAAAATAGGGTTTTAGTATTGTTTGTGGGATTAGGTGAATGGGTGGGTGTAGGATCACTTCTTAATTCATCCTCAATCAGGTTTACTTCACTATCATCTTGCATCTTTTCTTCATAGTCGTGCGCACGGTCTTCCTGCACAGAAGATACTCCGTCAATGATGGCTGGTATACCAAGGTCACCGCGAATAGCTTCAATATCGTCAATAGCATCTTTCCCAAAGAGACGCTCAAGTATGCATGCGACGAGATAAATCATCACAACGTTCCCTTGTTCGCGAAGCACGTTCGCCAGGTTCCCAAAAATCTGCATGCCTTCTGTATCAACGACAAGAGGGGAGGTTTTGCTGATAGGAGCGCTTTTACGTTGAACGTGGATCCGAAAGTCCGTCGTGAGCTTGAAGACCGGGTGAGAGGTAATGTGCTCTGGGACGGTCTCGTGTCGCTCTCTTTGATCTCGAATGTGAATCAGGCGATGGTAGACTCGCATCTCCAGCTCAGTAGGTGATTCGTATCGGCCTCGTTGATCTTCGTAGAACTCTTTCAGACTTTGGAGAGCTACATGAAGGGTAGAACTGTTAATTGGGTAGGGCTGGTAGAAGAAATAATGATAAACGGACTGTTCATTAGCTGTTGCTCTTCTAATGCGACGGAGAAGCTTTGACGTTCTCGTTCAAAATGAAGTGCTAGAATGTGAAACCTGGCACATCGATCATGGCACTCAATAGCTAGTGATCCGTAGCTGTGCTGCATGGTAAAGTCGTTTCTTACTGCTCTCGAACGGTCTCGAATGAAATTGAAGGTAGCAGAGAATCCACCGCGGGAAAGGAGGTCGTGGAAGAGGTAGTCTAGCGTTCTCTGAGTGCATGAACAAGGATTTTTGAGTTTTTGAGTGAGTTAGAGAGTAGAGGGGGAAGAAGAGAGGATGTCGTGTACCTTGAGAACGTGAGGAGGACGTAGATCGGAAGGTAAGGTCTTATCCCCAGCTGCCCTTTCGTACATCTTGACCGCACGTTTGTGATCAACGCGTTTCGTTCCCGGAATCTACAAGAAAGAATACCACCCAGACACGCGCGGATGCGTACGCCACACAACGGTAACCAAATACGGGGAGAGAAAAAAACACGGAAAACATATCGAACATAAGAAAAAAGGGGACGAATGAGGAAGAGCACGCTACCGTTTCCCATTCAAACAAGTTATTCTCGCGTTCCCTCCTGTAGCGCTCGAAACGGGGGCACATGTCCAGACAGGTGCCAACGACGGATATGGCGTCTTCGAGACGCTTGGGGATGGAGGGGTCGTCCATCTTTCCCGATGCGATGGCAGCTTTTCGTTCGAGTTCGCGGGATTTGACGAGCTAGTTGGATGGAGGGTAGGGAGGGTGGGAGTGAGGGAGTGGGAGTGGGGACGTACGGATTGATAGAATTTTTCTCGTGCTTCTGGGCTTTCTAAGATGGGCTCTTCTGGGTCTGGAAACCCATCTGTCTCTGCTCCCGCTACTGCTTCTTGGTGCACTATTTCTTCCTCCCCTACTTCTTCATCTCCCTCGCCTTCGCGGTCATACAACACCGGCTCTTCAAAGTCCATATCCAGGCCTGGATCCTCAAATTCATGTGAAGAATGTGTGGGGGGAGAGGAGGAGGGAGATGCAAAAGTAGGAAGAGTTGATGTTACGCGTAGAGAGACATTAGGAAACTTTCCTCCTGGTCCTGGTCCCCCCCGAGGGAACCCCCGGGAGGGACCCCTTGTCCCACGAGCCCTGCCATGACCTCCACCTCGTTCCCATCGTTCATTGTCGGTGGCAGCGATTGGATGATGGTGTGGGCGCGTGCTGGGTGTACCGCTTCTGCTTCGGTGCTGTTGGTGAGCTCCTGCCTCGCCTGCAACCCATTGTCTATTCCTTGATTGGAGCTGTCGAGGAGGTTCGTGTAAAGCAGTTCCTCGACCTCGACCACGAACGATGGAACTTGGGTCCATCCTATTAGTTCGGAAACAAGTGGCCAACAAGCACGGTTAACAGTGTTTGTTTTAGAGTTGTTTGATAAATAATTGTCATCAACGATCACAGTAACAATGAACGTACTCACTCCCGCACCTCATGGCAGACCACTTATGCGGGATATGCGTCACTGCATGCTGTGATGTTATTGCAGGTATATGCTTGGATATCATCTCTGTCCGTGAGTGAATCCCCTAGCACAACTCCCCCCAAAAGTGTGCTATGAGCCCAGAGGCAGAATTCTGCCTTGATCTAATTTTAATCTTTGGGTAGGACGTACATGTACCGAGGGGTGGTGCAGTTGTGCGGCTTGCAGGTGTGGAGGAGATCGAGAAGAAGATAATGATGTGGACGAACAAGAAAGGGAAAGGGAGCCGCTGCTGAAAGATGTTATCACAGGGAAGGCGTCGGTCAATATAAGGAACGAACCAGACAAGCAACCTGAGATGCAGGTTCAATCGGCCGCAGCATGAGTCATAGCTATGAGGGCTTGCCAATTCCCCACAGACAGACGCACGCAGGCACGCAATACGTTTAATTAGTCGCAGTGAGCAGTATGGGATTGAGGGCACCCGCTTGAGTGGTCCATTCTTTCCACCTCGGTGGTGGAGATTTGAAAGTACGGCGAAGTGTTGTATGTACTTTGGGTGGATGCGTTGTCATCTATTGAGGGCCTCAATGGGTTCCAACGCTGGATACCATTTGTTTCCCGCACAATACTTACCCAAACTCATGGACTAGTTTCTCTTTCATGCCCGATGAGAGTGCATACATCACATTACTCGTGTTTCATACCATTCTTATTACTCTATAGGCTGCTTTAGTGATGCAAAATGACCATAATACGACGTTTTCCCCCGCGTCATTGAGATGCTGATGTATTCTCTAATCCCGTGCCGCCGCGAGTCAGATCATCTCACCTCACCCGTTGAAACTCCTCCATTAAGATACTAGATTCTCTCGTGAACAACGGTTTCTTTTTGCTCCCTATGTTCTCGTAGGTAGAAATCCAGTAGCCTTGAGTCTACCATAGGCAGCGATGGAGATGATTGTGCCAAACGCGATAATGAGTGCAGGATGTGGCGCTATAACTAATTGGGAAAACAGAAACGACCGTGCTTACAAAGTAAGCTCTGCGTGTGAGATCGACGGGTTCATTTTGCCTACGGGAGCTCGCAGAAGTCTCTAAATTCGTCGCTAAGGCTGCCTTTCTCTGCACTCTGTCTGCAGCTGATGATGAAATCCTATCTGCTTCCAAACCATGATAATCAGCCTCTCTGCAGACCTCCAACGAGAAGCACGGGTGCTCGGGAAAACAGTCTCTGGATCACTAGACGTACCCCCGGCCAGCTTGAAAAGCGCATCAGTATTAATCACATTAGGAGAGAAATCGCATACATCCTCTTTGAACCCAGGGTATCGTCGGGACAATTCAAAGTGAACATCGCTAGAAAGATCTTGAAACCGAGCCGCTGGGAGTGCTGCAAGTTTCTGGCGTGCTTGGTTTCGCTTTGGGTGATAATCCATACGAATGGGGAGGAATGGGACTGGATTTTTTACGATTAGATACTAGAGGCGACCAATAGAGGTCCTGTTTGTTACCTCCTGTCTCATTCTTCCGCCGCGCTAGCTCGTCGTGAACGTCGGTAGAAAGCTCGTAGAATTGTTGTATAGTGAGGCGAGTGAGCTTCTGACGAGCAGTTGCACGAAAGCCGGGACTTTCTGGAGAAGGACATGATATCACATATGACGTTGGGAGTTCAAGAGAATATTGACTAACTTTTTGCGAGATATTCAGCCAGATAATCGGACAAGTCATCAAAATGTGTTTTGCAAGCTAGCTTGTAGTCAATTGACGGAGCGGCGGGGACATTTACGTCTTCGACGGGGTTGTACGAAGCAGTTACATCGTTCGTCAAAGCTGTTGGAAGATGGGCAGAGAGCTTTAGATCGTCATCTGTTGGCACATCTCCCGCGACCTTGAAAGACTCTGAGTGTCCAGTACAGTAGAATATCGATATACCACGTACATCCACTCTAAACTCAGGATATCGTCGTACTAGTTCATAGTAAATATCGCTAGAAAGCTCTTCAAAATAAGTTGACGATCGAACGGGGAGGAACGGAACTGGATAGTCGATGAGAGATTGAAGCCTACTACATAGTGAGGGTATTTGATTTACCGGCTTTCTCGCTCTTCCGTCGCTCCAGCTCGTCGTAGACATCTGTGGAAACCTTATAGAATTGTTCTGTTGTAAGGCGAATGAGCTTCTGGCGAGCAGTCAAACGAGTGTTGGAGGGTACTGAAGAGGAATAAATGACCATCACACATGACGTTGGCAGCTCAAGAGCATATACACAAACCTCTTGCAAGATACGCCTGCAGATAACGATAAAATTCATCGAAATGTGTTTTGAAGGCTAGCGTGTAATCAATTGATGGCACAAAGGGGCTAATCGGCCTATGTGAGTCGGTTTTGGAGTTGTCTGTTCCAGCTGAAGTGGTCGGAGTGGGTGAAGGGCCCCTCGACGGCTCGCGCTTCATTGTGGTAGCCATCGATACAAGGGTTCCAAGCCATTACGGCTGTCTTGACCAGATGGCAACTAGCCAGGGGTTGTATATCTTAAACAAAACAAAACATTATTAGACCCAATGCGCGCTCGTTATTTTAGCTGACGCGCGCGCTACTCGCTCATTGAAGCGGGAACGCTTTCGAGCGACTCTTGCATGTTTGGTTAGGAGAGCCTGCAAATAAAGGAAAGGCTTGTAAATAAAGGGCTTGGACAACCATGAAGGTCAATGTTCTAGGTTTCGACCCATGTTCGAAAGTCTATTTCGTTAAGAACCAACGCGATAAGAATAAAGCGATAAGGATTCTATCTCCCCCCATTCTCTCTCCCCCTTCATACCTCCCATCCGCCATGTTTCTTTTGGCTACAATCCACAGTGTAAGATCCATAGAGCCACAAAGTTCCCTTCCGCTCTTAAACCATCAGAGGCGCCTAATCAGTATGGTGGAATAAGACAAGCATTGAAGCTCCTGAGTCCTTTCCTGATTGAGCATCGAGCATTCGAAGGACGTGCCATCCGGGCTGGAGGCGGGAGATAAGGGCACAGAATGAGATGAGGGGGTCATCTGTGCCGAGTGTGGAGTGGTAGAGGGTTAGGCTGCGTGAGTATTTTAAGATGAGACGGGTCAGATATGGAAGTAAAAAAGTAGGAACGGGGGAACTGGGAGTGCTTACCGTAAGAAAGCTAATTCGTCACTGACATACTCGCATTCGAAGCTGTTGTCGGCGTCACCCCAAAAGATGTCGGCCCCAGTCTCCGGGACATCTGTGGATTCAATGGTGCGGGAGTGCCATTCGTGTTTGGAGTTGGAGTTGGGATGGGAGGAAAGAAGTTGTGCGTGGATATAGGTTGAGAAGTGTGTCTTTTTGGAGGGTGGAGGGACTGGATTAGGTTTGTGTGAGTTGTAGAGTGTGAGAAAACGGCGAGAGTTAGAAGTTCTTACGTGAACTGACTCCGATGAATTTTACAACGAGCCTGGATGCCGATAATGTTGTAGTTTCGACAGCTTCAGGTTGAATGTGTGAAGAAGGACGAAGGACCCAGCCTGGCGTTTCGACGAACATTGCTTCATTGAGCTATTTGTGACGAGTTCAAGGACATACGAAAAACGAGAGGAGAAAGCTGACCTGCATTGGGATATCGTAGTGTTGCCAATTGAGGGATACGATATGGGCTCCAGAGTTCCAGAAAGGGATAGGGAAGAGGTTTGAGGAACCGACGCGTGTAGCTCGAGGATATATGCGTCGGATATGGCGCCTTGCATGAGTTAGGAGGGTGGCGAGGGTAGAGGGGATGTGGAGGAGGGCAGAGAGGGCAGACTCGGATATGTTGATAAGAATGTGAGGGGGCGGTGTGAACGGGTTGGTGAGCCAACCTTTGTGGGGTTTGGTGCTGCGGGCGTAGTAGCCTAGTTGGGCGAGCTCGTCGGATATGCGAGGGCGGATGTGTTTTTGGGTGCGTTTGGGCCAGGCTGTCGCTTCAGCGTCGTCATTATCGTCATTGTCAGGTGACGACGATGACGATGAGGAAGAGGAAGAGGAGGAGGAATCATCAAGGCCAGTACCAGTAGCAGTTGGAGGATAGTATTCAACCATTAACATGATGCGATTCATGAGGTGGCTTGGAGAGACGTCGTTATCGTCGATGTCAGGAAGAGGACCATCCACAAGTTTGTCACCCCAAGTGTCTCTCATAATTTGAACGAGCTCTTTTTGACCTTGGACGTCTACGTGACATTCGAGCGAGACGAGGAGCGGCCAATGTGAGCCAAGGAGGGACAAGGATTGGTGGATAGTTGCGCACACGGATTGGAAAGAGACGCCTCTGGAGAAGGTGCGCCCGTGTGTGACGATGAGACCTTTGGAAGAAGGCCAGACGTCGATCTCGACGCAACGACAGCTTCGGTCAATAACATATGTGTAGGGCTCGCAAGAAGCTCGGCCGAGGATTTGGCGGGCTAACAAGTAGGTGTTGTGAGACGACCTAGCTGCGATATTAGAACAACTCGAAGTCGTCGAATGTTTTGTAGTGCTAACGATATGAAATAAGAGCTCAGAGGTTGGCTATCGTCAACTCGAGGGCAAGAAATGGCAGGAGATTGTAACAAATTTTCAGGCGTCTGGGATAATTATCGAAATTAGTAAAGATGAGCTCTACTGGTGCATATAAGTTTTTACTCGCAGTTTTGATACAAGTTTGAATGTACTCGATGATCGCAGGTGATAATCTGACTGTGGCCGTCGACGCTGAAAAGGCGTTTAAACGAGTATCGAAATACAGCTTATCTTGGTATGACATGGGAAATGGTAGTAGTCTTGGATACGCATATAGCGACAAAACTGATTTCAATCACAGCCAACCCAATTAGTAGCGCTACACCGTCGAGGACAATTAATGAAGGCCTCGCTCCAACAGGAATAGAGGCGCATAGTAAAAGTTTGCTGTTTGTCTAGGCGCATCCGATACAAACACATCTCGCTCTGCTACCAACGAATACAGAAAACTATTTACCGAACCTTGTATCGGTCACACTCAATACTATGGCGAGGACGCCAGATGGTGCACCACCTGATTCGTTGTCGTTACTACGAATTGCAATTGGACGGTGTCCTTTGACCGAAGAGACCCAAGTCAACTCCATAACGTCCATGCCTCGTGTGGGATCAAAAATAGAATCCGGTCTTGAAATTGGAGCACTATGCCTCGCATCCGCTTCAAAAGGGTATCAGAAGCTGGCGACGCAATCCACTGATTATGCGAGGCATGTCCCGTCAATCGCAACACCGCGTTTAGAGGCAACTAGAAAAACGGATGTGATGTAAAATCAAATATCGGATATGACGTAGAGGCGGATGACATCATCAGTTTCAAGCATAAAATGCGACTCCGTTCCTGTGACTGCCGAGACATTCACCGCTCTATCACACGATGGCACTGTTTTACATGCAAGTATCCCATCTCGAGTCCGTGTATAGGCTCATTTCTAATATTCACTCAGGCATGGCGTACCTATTGGATACGTCGCCATTCTCCTCGCCCTCGTCGCTTCCATGGGCGGGTTCATCTTTGGCTACGACACAGGTCAAATAAGCGACATCCTCCTCATGGGAGACTTCAAACTCAGATTTGCACAATGTTCCTCAATCTCCGATCCAGATTCTTGCGAGTTCTCTACCGTTAGAGCTGGCTTGATCGTCTCGCTGCTCTCTATCGGAACCCTAGTCGGTGCTCTGGCTGGTGCTCCGTCAGCCACTTTTTTCGCTATCAAATTACCTCGGTTTTCTGATCTTCATTTGCATGCGTAGAACGGCAGACGCGCTGGGAAGAAGATATGCTATGGTCATAGAATGTGCACTCTTCATCGTTGGCGTCGTCGTACAGCTTGCTTCTATTTCAGTATGGCAACAATTTGCTGTAGGCAGATTCATAAGCGGTATCGCCGTAGGAGCACTCTCCGCTGCCGTCCCCATGGTCAGTCCGTGGCCCAATAGGGTGGTGGTAGTAGCTTATCAAATCACAATAGTACCAAGCTGAAACGGCGCCTGCAAGGATAAGAGGAACTTTGACTGCCACCTATCAGCTTTTCATCACATTTGGTATCTTGGTTGCTTGTATGTTCTCTTCCTCTTTCCCCGTATTCACTACGTTATCCTAAAGACGCCCGCACAAAGACTGCATATCAATTGGCGCACGCGAAATCCCTGGTGCTGGGTCTTGGCGCACCGTTGTTGGTATCGGTATCGTTTGGCCTGTCATGCTCTCCGTTGGTATCATGTTTATGCCAGAGTCTCCAAGGTGAATCTATCAATCACTATCAACCAAGGATGTTTTATTGACATTTTCCGTTGTTGAGGTGGCTTGCCAGGCACGGGAGATACGACGAGGCTCGACATTCCCTTGCCAGATCCCATGGTGTCCCTCGTGCGGAGGAAACTACCAACGAATTCTTGGAAGCCAAGGTTGAAGAAATCCGATCCAATATTGAGTACGAAAAGAGATTGAGAGCAGGGTGGATCGACTGTTTCAGGGTCGAGAACAAGACACTGTATAGGACGACGCTGGGTGAGTCTGTTGTTTGCTACGGGCGTATGTGCAGCGTTGAATCTATCTCAGGAATGGGTTTGCAGAGTTTTCAGCAACTTACTGGCGCAAATTACTTCTTCTATTATGGAGCAACCATATTTACGTCTGTAGGACTTCAGGATTCATTCATTACACAGATAATATTTGGAGCCGTCAATTTCTTCTGTACGTTTGGTGGCCTATACGTTATGCAAAAGGTGCGTGTGAGACACTCTAACGACATCTATGAGGAAGCTGATTTGCTTTGCAGTTTGGTAGAAGGGTACCATTGGTCGTGGGAGGACTCTGGCAGGCAGCTTGGCTATTCGTTTTCGCAGCGGCTGGGACGGCAAAGGTGCCAACGGAGAATCCGGGGATCGGTAAACGTGGGTTGTGGCGTCCTAAATGTCTCTACTGCGTTTCTAACTAACAAAATTTTGTTAGTGATGATTTTCAGCACATGCATGTTTATTTTGGGGTACGCTATGACCTGGGCTCCGTGAGTCTTTCTTCCTGGCCTTGTGTCTTATCTCGTTAACCGTTCGCTTAGGGGAGTATGGATTCTTATTGGAGAGACTTTCCCTACGCGGACGAGAGCAAAACAAGGCGCTCTGTCAACCGCAAGCAATTGGCTTTGGAACTTTTTGTTGGCCTTCTTTACCCCATTCATTGTTTCGGCTATAGAGTTCAGGTATGGGTTTGTCTTTGCTGGTGAGTTTACGTGTCGTCTGTTTGAACGCTTTGTTAATTGGTGTTAGCTTGTAATCTGGCAGGAGCGGTGTTTGTGTATTTCATGCTTTATGAGTCGAGCGATTTATCGTTGGAGGCTGTCGATCAGGTACGAGTGCTGTCACCCCATCATCGCTATCATTTCGAACAACCATTTTTTGCTAGATGTACAATGATCCAAATTGCAAACCCTGGACGTCGAGACAGTGGGCGCCGGCTGGATACGAATCGAGGTATGATCTTGTACAACAGTCCAAAGCCGCGGAGGCGAACAAGCCGTTGGTTGGGAGTGAGGATGCGAAAATTGAAAAGACGGGGCAGGGAAGTCATGATGAGGGGACGGTGGAGACAGTGAGCCATGGAAGTGTGAGTGAGAGAAAGAGCCCTATGAAGCTTTAAGAGGGCTCAGGATTTGGAAACAAGTATTGTATGTAATCTAACTTGTAATATATTCGATATCCATGTACCGCATTTAAACACCAATAAGAGTGTAAGGATTCAGCGCGAGTTTATAATACATATTCGTCGAACAAGTAGCTGGATACACAAAATTGTCTGTTCATCTGATGTCTGCTAACTGTCCGCCCGCTGCACGTTCGATCCCTTTCATCATTTTTTCCTCTTCATCTTCGGCACGTCCAGCCCTGACTCTTCTCCTGCGCCCTCCGCCTAGCTCTTCTTCGTCCTCATCGATGTCATTACCAAGCTCTCCTTCAAGCATAAATTCCGCGATAAATTCTGCCACTGCCTTCTCGCCCACTTCGCTCTGTGCGCGGTTGCCCCAACGCCATTCGTACGTTGCATCAGCCCCAGTATCATCATCGTGGTTGGCTTGTGACGGTGTTACTCGAGTTCGCTTATGGCCTGCACCTCCGCCTGCCTTGCCTTTACCTTTGTTGGCGCGTATATCCCCGACTTGAACCCTTTCAAGGTAGCCTTGACGAATGAGAGTAGAGAGGTAGGAGGAGAGAGACTGGGATTTCTGTGTAGATTGAGGGGTAAAGGGAACATTAGAAGTGAGAGATAATTTGAGGTGTTTGAGGTGCATGCGGAGTTCCACTGGAGATGGAGTTTAGAAATGTAGACGTGTAAAATGAAAGAATTTTGAAGTTACTGTCGTTCAATACCCTGCCACTAACGAGTATCAAAGCCAGGATGGTGTACAGAATTCCAATCGCGCCAAGCTGGTCAGAAGAACCCCAAGATATGATGCTTCCATGATGGCGAGAGTTGTGGGTATCTTCGTCATCGTCAGAGTCTGAGAGGAGACCAGCTGTTTCTTCTTCGAGAATTTGTTCGTCCGTCCACGACGCTTGGTGGATAATTTTTGGGTCTAGTGTGGACCGTAAGATATAGGTCTTAGATCCAACCGCTGCAGCTGGCGAACGGAGAAAGAAGTCAGGGACGTTGTGCTGCATTGATTTCGAATGAGAAGTACCTTTCTTTCCGAGTCCAGTGGCATTTCGAGCTTGATTAAGCTCATCTTGTTGGTTAGCTGGGTCTGTAGAGTCTGCATCGAGACCAGCACGAGTTGAAAGTTCGACAAGTTCCATGCCAAATGTTTTTCTTAAAGTTTCTTGGGCATGTTCGAACACTGCGTTGAACGTTCGCGTGTTGGGACCCAGAACTAGAGGCGTATGAGCAATAGAGGCTAAAAAATAATTCAAGATGGGGTAACCTTTTTTGGTAACATCCTCCCTCCGTAGATGCATCCTTCTACGTTCGGTGAACAATGCTAGACGTACGAGTTCATTGGCTTTTCGTCTGATATCCTTTTGAATAGTCAAATACGTTGCTCTTTGTGCCGGGGTTGAGAAGTTATGGTTACATACATTATCATGACCATCACCGACATCCATATGTGCGTTCGCGTCTTCATAATTTTCGTCCTCCTCACCCTCGTCTATTGCTATTTCCTCACCTTCAGATTCCTCGTTTCTCCTGGCCTGACGTGTCCTTTGAGATTGACTTGGACGAGGCGGCGCTTGAGATGTTGTACGTCGTTGGGAACGGGTCGTCGCGCGAGTCATAGTACGAGCGTGACATGTGACTATATATGTGACAGAGCGCGATTTTAGCTCCAAACACGTTCTCTTGGAAGTTTCTTGGCGCACAGAAACCACGATGTCGTCCCTGCCGCCGGGTGCAGTTGAAAAGAAAAGAATCAATTGGGACGTTCTCATGTCTTTTGTATCTCCAGAATGGCGGATCTCCATTCCTCGTCCTCTTCTGTTGTCACTACGGACAACACTTTTGTAATATCACTCTTTTCGTCATTCGGTTTATGAAATTTCATTGGCAACGCAAGCCATGATGGGGTGGCCCTCGAAGTACGCCATCGACCTCTTCCATGAGTGTGTTGCTGAGGTAACTTCTGACTTCAAATTCATGGGTCTACCCTGCCTTAATTTTAAAATCCTTCAGACTGTTCTCGACCCTTTCGTTGTAACCGAAGTTGGTCCTTCCGAGGCACACTCATAAAAAGGAGACTATTAAAAGGTTCACTATAAGGCTTCCGAGTCAAACTTTATCTGTGGAATTCCTCTGCTTTTTTCTACAAACAAAGTATGGAGGAACACGACATAACCATCCAGCGTTACATTTCATGTATGTCCCCTACGTACCATCTAAAATACTGATACTTGAGATCTTCCAGGTGTGACGCTCACTTTTCAAGTATACGAGTGGTTGTCTTCCTTAAACTTTGAGATTGCGCACATGTGGAGGTGTGACAATTTTATCCTCCTATTCCAATCTCGTTTGTTGATATGCTCTTCTACCACAGTAAATCCTCCACATCTATTGTCAAATGGCAATACTTCACATCCCGCTATCTCGCTATAATCATGCAAGGGTAGGCTTTCAATAGCTGCCCTTTACGCCCCATCTGATTGCACTCCAGAGGCAACGTTATCATCACAAACTATATCTTGCTCGCAAGAAACGTATCAGAACGAACGTGTATATCCTACTATGTCTTCCAGCTGATTGGGTCTCAGGGCATGCTACTCTCACTTGACACCAGTCTAATGCTGAGAGGTATATAAAAAGTTCTTTCCATTGTGTTATCGATATTGCTGACTTATAGACAGTGTTTGCGTTGTATCGTGGCAACACAAAGACAATAGCTTTTGTGATCACCCTCGTCGCTCTGGAAAATATCACGATCACTATTTTGGGTATATTCTCCTTTTCAACAGAGAACCTGCTTGGGTCGTGTTTAGTAAAGAAACCACCTGTCACAATAATCCTGCTTGCGTGAGTCTAGTCGATGCGTTGACGCCAGTACAGAAATCTCATTTTAATTGCTGAATTGGCAAGATTTGTCATCGTGTCCACCCAAGCAGTGTTATGGACGCTGATGTTGTGCAAGTGCAGACGAAAGAGAGTACCGCTATTGTCACTTGTAATAAGAGATGGTTCGATGGTGTTTGCAGCAATCTTGAGTTCGTATAAAAAAAAATCTCAAGTGGCAATTCCGCTAACGAACCCGATTTTAAGCCATGTGCATTGGGATGCTTGCTAATATAGCGCTGTCGCGCTATGGATTCGACATTGTCCGAGTCTTTCATTCCTCCTTTTCGTGTGTGCGCTTCCAGACTTTTGAAGCGGACTAGCTCATTTTGCACTCTAGACTTTTCATTACGATGATTTCATCTGCTGTTCGTTCCAACCCAAAGTTCACGCTGTTTTCTTTACTCAAAGTTCACTTTCAGAACTGTCATATGATTACCAATATGGAAACCATGCCAGGAGTAGAGCGGGACCCATCATCGCTTGTTGAATTCACATCTATTGTAGCAGATGATCTTGAGCAACAAGACTAGTACTATCAGCGACTTCAGCCTCTTCGAAGATCGAAAATGTTGGCGTTGATCCTGTAACACTCAAGTTTGCGGAACGATTCTGGAGACGCATACTCAACACCTCTTTACATGGCTACGCTCTTGTATAATACAGTAGGTGAAGTATTTCGACTTTGGGATAGTAGCACGTAACAGTCCGCTCCGTTTCATCCCTGCCGCGGCCCGTTTCTGACTCGCTCTCGCCCCAGGTTTCTATTTCTTGCCAGTGAGATTCAAATTATGAAGATCCGTTGAAAATGCCCTCGCCAATTGGGGGAGCATCTTTTGGTTTTCAGTTTATATGAAGGCTCGTGATCGTTCGCGATAGTGGTAAGAAAATATCTCGCTTGTGAGGTCAATTATTTTATTTTACGTTCTTCAAACCTACATTCACATCGTTGTCATGTAAAGTCTACTCACCAGATCTTGGCTGTCGATCAATTTGGAAATTTGCTGTGACATCAAGCTTAACGAGCAAGGGTCCTGCCGAGAGAGAAAAGGTGAGCGCAAGTGAGTGCGCGGTTTGCCATGAAATAGCGGTACCCGTTTGCTTTCGTTCTTGTTAAGCGAAATACTGATACAGCTGGAGTCTCCTGCTCGGTTCGGGCCTTCCGTACATAGGGTTTTAAGGCTATGGTATAGTACTTGAGCATGTAGATTGCGGCTGTGGAATGATCGTGTGACATTAATTGCTCTATGTAGGTGTTAGCGTGAACCTTAAATTTGGGTGAGGGACAAACTCAACTGCGTCTACAATTTAGGTTCCAACCAAGTCTTCCTCTTCCGCCGATTTTAGTTTCGACTACACGAAGGTCTCAGAATCGCTGAGAAGAAGCTCGATTCATGCCCAGTTTCTACACATCGTCGATCGGGGGCCTTTCCAAAAGTCCTATAAAGCTGGAGAAAAACTATGCATTCATCATCCTTCGAGGACCCTTTCGACCTTTCTTAACGTTGGCTGGTTGATAAACAATGCCTACAATCAAGAACATCCTTCCGCTTTTTCTCTTAGTGGGAGCTAAAGCGCTCGCCAAACCACTCGAGGCTCGCCAAAATTGCTGCAAAGTCAGTTATTAAGTCCAGTGCTCGATTTATAAATCTGACACGTCTCTATACCATAGGATTTTGACGTTACGCACACACCGCATACTCGTTGTTTCATTCTCGGCGTCCCGTTCAACAACCCTCGTGAGGCTTTGGACCGCTTGAAGAAAGAGAATGGGAAATGTTCTAATGACGTAAACCATCGTCTTTTGAAGTCTCTGCTAGAGGAGTGTATCAAGCATGACGAGGAAGAGCATGACCACGGCTGCGGCTGTGACAGGCACGACTCCGCCTTTCCCGAGGGCATGGTGGCATATTCTAAGGAATGCTGCACTGTCCGTGACCACTCTCATATTTGCAAAATGTTAGAATGTGAACAGGACAAGGGAGGAAACGGTGGCGACGGTGGAAGGGGCGGGGACGGCGGAAATGGCGGTAATGTCGAAGACAAATATGAAGATTGCGATGAATCGGAAAGGTCAAATGCTGGAAATGGTGGCAATGGTGGTAATGGTGGCAATGGTGGTAACGGTGGTGACACGAAACGGGGAAGTAACAAGGCTGGCAATGGTGGAAGCGGTGGCAACGGTGGCAACGGTGGAGGTGGTGGAAAGTTTTGGCAGAGAGACCTGAAGAAAAGTGGTGGCGACGGCGGTCGTGGCGGTGATGCTGGCAACGGTGGAAATGGTGGTGATGTTATTGACAGGGGCACATCCCGTAGCAACTCTCATAGCCGATCCCGCCACCGCCACAACAGGTCTCATGGCCGGTCCCGCTCTCATGGCTATCATCGCAAGTCGGGTGGTGGAAATGGCGGAGACGGTGGCAATGCTGGTGATGGTGGACGAGGTGGAAACGTTTATAAACAAAGTCATCGCTATTCGGCTGAGAAACATGCTGGCAATGGAGGTGCCGGTGGTGATGGGGGCAAGGGAGGTGATGGTGGTAACGTAAGTGGTGGCCGCAGCAATGGTGGTCGAGGCGACTGCAGAGGCGGGAATTGCGGTGGCGAGTGTCGAGGCGAATGTCACGGAATGACTAAAGCTGGCAATGGTGGGTCTGCTGGTGATGGTGGTAATGGCGGAAGTGGTGGAAATGTTTGGCGTAGAGGCAACCTCGACGAGGGTGGGGATGGTGGGAATGGCGGACAAGGAGGTCATGGTGGGGATGGTGGAGATGACTATGAGAGTGGATCCCGTGGTAGCAGATCTCATCGTAGCAGATCCCGTCGCAGCAGGTCGAGTCGCAGCGAATCCTGTCACAAAGGGTCTCGTAGTCGCAGCAGGTCTCATCGTCACAACAGGTCTCATGGACGCAGCAGTTCTCGCCGCCACAGCAGGTCTCGCCGTCACAGCAGATCTCATCGTCACAGCAGATCTCATGATCGCAGCGAATCCCACCACAGCAGGTCTCGTCGCAGTAAGTCTCGCCATGATGGCACTGGTGGTGACGGTGGCAAAGGCGGCAATGGTGGTGACGGTGGAAACGGCGGAAAACTGCATCTTTACCGTCGGGGTGATAACGGGGGTGGCGATGGCGGCGATGCTGGTGATGGGGGCAATGGCGGAAATGGCGGAAATGATTACCATCGCAGCAAGTCCCATTCTCGCAACAGATCCCGTGGCGGCAGGGATGAGTCTCGTCACGGTCGTGATGAGTCTCATGGCCGTCGTCATCGCAGCAGTCATCATCACAGATCTTTTAGCGATAGTGGGAAGGAGGGAAACCATAGTCGGGGCAGTAATAGAGGTGGCGATGGTGGAAATACTGGTGACGGTGGCGATGGAGGCAATGGTGGAGACGATGGGAATAGGCGCCATTACCATTCTCGCAGATCTGTTGCATCTATTGGTCCGTTTGGCAAGGGTGTGGGTCACTACCGACGAGGCAATAACAATGGTGGCGATGGCGGTAGTACCGGCGACGGTGGCGACGGTGGTGATGGTGGAAACAACTATTACCGTAGCAGGTCCCGTCACAGCAGGTCTCGCGGTGGTAGCTCTTCACGCAGCAAGTCTCGCGGTAAGCCTCGTCGCAGCCATTCTCGTCACGGCAAGTCTCCGAGCGGCAGGTCCTCAAACGGCAAGTCTCGTCACAGCCGTTCTCGTCATGGCAAGTCTCCACGCGGCAGGAGTCAGTCTCGCAATAGGTCCCGCGGCGGGTCTCGCAGCAGGTCTCGTGGTGGGTCTCGTAATAGATCTCGTAGCGGGTCTCGCAACAGATCTCGTGGTGGGTCTCGCAATCGATCTCGTGGTGGGTCTCGCAGTAGGTCTCGTGGTGGATCTCGTAGCAAGTCTCGTCCACGCGGCAGGCCCTCGCACGGCAAGTCTCATCGCAACCGTTCTCGTCACGGCAAGTCTCCAAGCGGCAGGCACTCACACAGCAAGTCTCGTTACAACCGTTCTCGTCACGGCAAGTCCCCACGCGGCAGGAGCCAGTCTCGAGGCCAGTCTCGCAGTAGGTCTCGCGGTGGGTCTCGTAGCAAGCCTCGCAGTAGATCTCGCGGTGGGTCTCGCAGTAGATCTCTTGGCCAGTCTCGTAGCAAATCTCGCGGTCGGTCTCGCAGTATGTCTCGTGGCCAATCTCGCAGCAAGTCTCGCGGCTGGTCTCGCAGTAATTCTCGTGGCTGGTCTCGCAGTAATTCTCGTGGCCAGTCTCGTAGCAAATCTCGCGGTCGGTCTCGCAGTATGTCTCGTGGTGGGTCCCGTAGCAAGTCTCGCGGTCGGTCCCGCAGTAAATCTCGTGGCCAGTCTCGCAGCAAATCTCGCGGTCGGTCTCGCAGTATGTCTCGTGGCCAATCTCGCAGCAAGTCTCGCAGCAAATCTCGTGGTGGGTCTGGGAAGTCTCATCACAGAAAGTCTCATAGCAAGCCCGGTCGCGGCAGGTCTCGCGAACGCTCCCACAAGCATCGCAATCATCACAGTCAAAGCGTCAGTCGAGTTGGTCATAAACTCACCAGTAAGAGCAATGGCCCAGTGGGTCGTACGGCCAAGGCCAGGTCAATGCCTGGATTGCTCCGTAGAGGGATTCAAGAAGGTGCTGGTAACGGGGGCCCAGGGGGTCAGGGTGGCAAGGGTGGCGATGGCGGCGATGTCGTAGACCACAAATATTCTCACGGTCATCACCACCGTTACCAATCCCACCACCGATCCTACCACAACAAGTCTCAGAACCGCAACAAGCCTTATTACCGCAACAAGTCGCATCATCGCAGCGGGTTCTCCCATGCTGGTAATGGTGGTCCAGGTGGGGCCGGTGGTCCTGGCGGACGAGGCGGAGATGTCATTCGTAAGCGCGCCTTCTTTGGACGTCGTGGTGATAGACATGTATTTGGTCGCGGGGAAAAGGTCTGGTGGCGTCGAGGTGGTTGGGGTGCGGAGGGCGCGGCGAGCGGTGGAGATGGTGGGCGGGGTGGAAACGGTGGAAACGGCGGTGACGGAGGTGGTGAAGAATATGAGAAGGAGAATCGTTACTGTCCTGGGTGCTATGACAAGCAGGTAGGTGGTGGTGATGGTGGTGATGGTGGTAGAGGCGGGCACGGCGGCAATGGTGGGAATGTTGTCAACAAACATGGTAAACGGCCTGGTGATGCCAAAGCTGGATCTGGCGGCAGCGGCGGCGATGGAGGCAATGGAGGCAATGGAGGAAGAGTTGACGGAGGAGGAGGAAAGGAGGAGTGTCGCGGAGGATGTCGCAACAAAAACAATCAGAAGGCAGGTAATGGTGGAGCTGGGGGTGGTGGCGGAAGAGGCGGCAACGGAGGCAATGTGAAGACTCGTTGATCCCTTTACCTGTTGAAAACGTATACTATCCACACAATTTTAAGTTGACATAATTACAAACAATTGATGAATTGTTTGAATGTGGCGATTATCTGCAAACCGTTTCGAGGGTTTTCGGAATTTTATTGTTAAATGAATTAGTTCTCACGCGGCATATTTTGAATCACTTTACCCTATCGTCATGTCGGTCAATAGCAAGATATATGCGATGGGAGGTTAGTGTTCCAAATGAACCTCGGAACATCTTAGCGCAGCCTGGGCACGTTTCGGTGAAAATGGGTGAACAAAGACCTCGGTTGATCTACAGTGATGGTTAGAGGTAATCCTCTGCTTGTCAAATGATCGATCACAGGTTCAGTTGCCTGGGCTCCACTGTTATGTTGGCGCACCAGAAGAAGTACAGAAGGTACCGCTTTTCTTCATCGCGACCTCTGACACTTATGCTGATTTTCGCCTGTTAAGGGTATCGAAGCAAAAGATGCCCCGCCACTCTCGAATAGGGAAACTGCGTACAAATGGGGATACGCCACACTTATCCTCAGTGGTGCTCAGCGAATCATACCTACCCCCGGCAATGCTCACATGTATCGCCATCTTATAACTCTTGTATATCTCATTCAACGAGGTCTCCCTTTGGAGGTGGAGGATAAGGCAGGGTTGGACAGTTCCGAGCCACGCAGCAATGGCATCTAGACCCTAGACACATATCGCAAAAGCTCCGGTGCACATGTATCAAATGGGGTTGGAGCGCTAGGTGAGTCTAAAACCTCATAATAAAGTTCAGGTGCAGTATATGGGTAACGGACCATTGTATGTTTACACCAAGAAACACGAGCTTGTCTGCATCTTGACTATTAGCGATTAGCCATACGACCAACTAACCAAGATTGTTGGCGGTTTGAAAGTTTATTTCGCTGCAAAACTCAAAATTAAACATGAGCCCGTCACCATGGTGTCGGAGATTTTAGCAGCTCAGCCTTTCGAGCCACACCTTCAAAAGGATTGTCTTCTACCGCTGAATACTGTGTTCAGCCACCCTAGCTGACTTACCTAGCCTGTAATCGCCGTTTTGGAATTCTTAAACAGAAGGTATATTGGCAGTAATCAGGATGGAATAAAGGAAAGCGCTGAAGTAAGTATATATCATCTGGCATGTCGCCTACAGCTTAAATTGAGCCTATGAACCGATGATTAACCTTGTAATTTCCCAGCATGCGAATCACTTGAGCAGATATACTCCAACACGTAGGTTGGAAAAACGTTCATTGACGATACCGACCCTCGTATTGCCCACCACGGTGTGTTGGTTTCAGGGACGTTGGCACAACTTGACATGATCACATTGACCAGACAAGTGAACGTTGTGGAGTCAGCAGCTTCGAGGAACCTTTCGTTAGGCAAAGAACGTGAAACTGGTGCTAGAACTGATGAATATTAGATAGGCTCATCTTGTTTACAAAATCAGTTGTATTCGGAGCGATTAGAACATGGATACAGCAAATATGATATCTGTAAAATGAGCACTGTCAAATTTCTGCTACAGTATATGTTAAGAGGAAACCTCACATGGGATAACTTGAGAAGCATTCGTCGGGTATAGGGACGTATCATTAAAGAACAAGACCTAATCTACTATCAGACGAAAATTGATGTTTGAACACGGGATAAGCAGAGAACGGGTGAAATGACTTACATCATGAGGACTACCAAAAACCAGTAATTATAGCTAGTAGAAATGCAAGTTGTACGGAGGGCAGGACTCAATCAACGGGACTAATAAGATGGTGAGCGAGAAGCCCAACCAAGGTCCTGCTCCCGAATAGAAGAGAGATCATAATATGACTCTCGAACCTGTAAGTCTGGGTGCGCGAGACAATCCATGGGCGTAGATGCCTGGGTATTGTGCATCAACTCGCTGTCTTCAAAACGCTCGAAGGAATGAGAAGTGTTGATCCGATTTCCCGGAGTATGGTTAAATTTGTACACCGCCGAGAAAACGATTGACTGTGGGTTGGGAGCGTTTAGGATTACGTTTTGAGTGATTGTGTACTGAGTTGGATCTATTGTAAAGGTAAGTTTTTGACATAGTAGTAATTAGTGTTGACCCTGCCATAAGCCTCACCTGAACTTTCCAGTATCTTCTGCCAGAATTTGGGAACTAAAGTGGTACTGTACAAAAGTGCCCCATTAATGGGGTTGGGTGTCAGTCCCGCAGCAGTAAGGTGAGTTGTCTCTGAGTGAACAACTATGCCCGCCATGTAAACTTTGAAGAACGAGCGTGCAGGCATAACTGAAGGGGCGACAAAGGTGACGGTGGGATCTATCATATGCAATGGGCGAGGTGATGATGAATGCAGAATAGCATTTGACCGTCCCCATTCCAAGGATTCTGAGTGAGGCTCATAAGAATATGAGGCATTGTGAGGGAGGATATCAATAGTTATGAACGTTGTTGATATGAGTGGAACGCTGGAAAGATGGTAAAATTTTGTCGAGGCATTTATGGGTGTGGGGAGCAAGTTAGATGCTTCACTTGATGGGTCACGACTTGAAAACTGAAAGGGGGCGGGACGGGTGGATATAGAGGAACAACAAGGCGACAATAGTTTCACTACTGCACATGGGAGTTAATGCTATTGGTAAGGTGTTATCGGTGAACGTACATTTCTCGCCCTTATAGGTGTCTCGAAGTTGTTGAAGGCGGCTGCCGACTTGCTTTGGAGTTCTTCTTGCTCCTGTGTTCTGATAGATGTAATCAGAAATAAAACGGTTTCTCATTGGGAATCGGCCAAGTAGCCTTGTTTCACGTGAATCATTGGGTCGGTAAGCTTCGAGGCCTGTAGTAGGAACATTAGTTACAGCATGCTACGCGAGGGGGAGATTTTACCTCCTAGCAATGCTGCCTCAAGTTCTGGCGGCCATATAATCTCGCCACCCTTTAGAGTTTTCCAATTTCGCCTGCTTTTGACGATCGATTGCAAAACATCCTGAGTAGAGCTTTGCAGAGCAGAACATTGAGAGCCATTAGAAGCTTGACTGGAAGACAAAGCTGATATGTGGGGAGCAGGGGAAAAGCCTTCTAGGGCCATTGTAAACGGGTGCGTACGAGCGCAGAGTATAGAAATGGGCATTGAATTTATAGGCCCAGGACCCTCATCAATTACCATCGTTCGAATCATCAGCAAGATCTTGGAGCTCTGCATTGCATCCATAGGGGTAAGTTTCAAATTATGATAGGTATAAAGAAGTTCACCTGGTGATATATCTGCTACGCGTCCTTCTAGGAAGAGCACTCCCACAGAGATGAATTAGTCGAGCAGTCAAATACCCTCATGTTACGCCTAGGTTCATTTGGCATCCATTTGCTCGATTGCCTGAATGACCTGCAATCTGCAGCAGAAATTCGACAAGGATTGGCCATGGCCTCCCAAAATGGCCATTTGACGGCATACGGGGATGAGTTGTATCTGCTTGCTTCTAGCAGTGATCATAATTCCTGCTCTCCTGCTCAGAAAAAGTGTTAAAAATTTCCCACACTATTGCCATTACATCGATCTATAATTAAATAGAACTCGAAAATTTTGGGTACCGCGACCGTCTTTATACATACCAAATGGAGAAGTCAGGAGTCAGTAAATCTGCGCCATTGGTTTGTTTCTGCGTGGCGTTCTTTGATGGTGTTGCCATGAGCAATAACATCCTTGCGAAAACCGGCTGAAGGTTCGCCATCTTACACTCGTGAACTCTTGCAATAGATGCATCTTACACCTAGAGTTGCACCTTACGCCTATTCGGCTGGTTCAGAAAACATGTTGAATTTCCATGATCTTAGAACACTGCTGGTGACACGTCCCATCTTTGGTTCCAAGATTCACGTCTTATCCATGCTGCCAGGGCGCAATGATTCGGAAGACATTTGACTTCTTGAATGAAGCCACATGTATTGTGAAACGCCCAGCATCAGTGTTGTGCCGGTCATTGACATATCAACAAATTCAGTGATAGTCACGCTTATGGTCCGTTAGGTAAGCAAGCATTCAAGCAGCGCATGCGGTAGACTACAGCAGCTAGCAATACATCTATGCAGTCCACTGGAGCAGCCAACCATCTACATCCTGCTTGCCCTCTACTGCTCTGTATTAAGATCAAGTAGCTCATCCTAATACTAAATGACAACTCCTGGGAAAGTGGGCCAAGAAAGGCAGGTTTGCTTATCTAATTCTGACATAATCATGCTGTCTCTTAGATAGAAAGCCTAAATAGGAAGCGCTTTCCCACGCTCCGATTTTTTGTAATCATGCTGTCTTTTTAGAATAGAAAGCTTTGAACGCTAAAATCGCCGAAAATGGCCTAAAAAGGAAGCGCTTTCCCACGCTCCGACTTTTCAGTTGACTTCCATCCATCATCTATCTGATCTGATCTAAACTGTCTTCTTTGTTAAAAAAGGTCTGTCTCCTTGATTTCTGACATGAGAGTCTGACATCTAATTGATTTTTTAGCCTCTTACTACCTTTGAGGGTAAGTATTGCTTTTGAATGACTTGGATTGGGGTGATTTTGACTGTTGTCAGTGTTTTGTCTTTTTTTTGTCCTTTTTTTTTTAGTACTTGGGAGTGGTTGTTCTGCCTTTCTTGAGCTTGATTCTTGGGTTCTCAGAGAAGAGTTAGACCAAGGTGACACACAGTAAAGTCCTTACTACCTGGCTGCCCTGTGAAAGCAGGGTGTTTGCCAGTTGCTAAGCCTTGGAATTGTTTATCAGTTTCAAGGTAGGACCTCTTTCTGGGTGCACTACACAGGGAGATTGGGCTGGTGGGGTAGTCTTTTGACTACTAAGTTACCTCCCCTTCCATTTGGAAGTTGCTCCTGAACTGTGTGGTGTTTCACTGATTTCACTCATTCTTTGGAGAATTTGATTATTGAGTAAGAGTGAGAATGTCAGCTACTCCTCCTACAACACCCCAGCGGGATCG
>JABCKK010015876.1:3325-24242 GCA_018221785.1 Calocybe gangraenosa
AAGGCCACGGAAGCATTTAATATGATCTTATCACCCATCGTTATCTACAAAGACCCTGCAGGGCGCTAAGCTTCGCTCTGGCTGAGTCAACCCCGAGGCTTCCTCCCCGAAGTCACGTCAGAGAAAAAGTGACGGAAACTTCATGCACCTTGTCCAGCCACTCATCGTTGTCTTCTCCCTCGCAAGGACTTTAAGTACTTGTAGCGTCTCCATTCGCCACGCAGCTCCCGTTTGTAAAGCCCCGTTCTTGACTAGATCTCATTCCACCCAAACCCCAGCTCAAATGGCAAAGAACATCGCTATCGTCGGCGCGCACGGACGGGTTAGTTTTCTTCCTTTTTCTTTTTGGGTTATGACGCAACACCTCGTCATACCTGAAATTCTTTTTTTAATAACCACGAGAACTGACGGACCTGCGTTATTCATGTAGACTGGCCTACGCCTCACACATCTCCTAGCACGCACACACAACGTCAAGGGCATAGTCAGAATCGCCGAGCACAAAGATGACATGAAGTACCTCAAAGCCGAACCCGTCGTGCTCTCTCTCGAAAGCTCCCCCGTCGCTGAGTTTACCCGGGTCTTCGAAGGGCTGGACGTTGTCTACTTTACGGCCGCCGCGAGCGCTTGGGGCGACTTGGACCTTTTCGAAAAAATCGACTATAAAGGAGCGGTGAAGGTGTTTGACGCTATCGAGGGCGTTAAAGGCCCAAAACCTCGCTTGATCCTCATTTCAGGTCTCGATGTCAGAGATCCATCGAAGATCCCCCCACACTACGTACGTTCTCAACCTTATTCTTAATCTCCCCCCCCACTCCTTTCCCCTTGCGTCTCGCTCGATGTTGCCACTGACCCACAGCGCATATACACAGACACTGGAAGATATCCAAATGTCCAAATACACCCAAAGAGCAATGGGAGCATACATTCACTGGAAATACGAAGCAGACAAGAACCTCAGCAAACGCACCGCTTTCAAATGGACCGTTCTCCGGCCTGGTGTCCTCTCCAACGCCCCGGGGTCGGGTAAAGTCACGGTTGGGAAAGCCCATCTGGGGAACATGATGCCTGTGAGCCCCCCCTTTTTTTTAATCACTCGTGTAACCATTTAGGGCTAAATGGTCTCCCTTCCTTTTCTTTATTCCAGAGAGACGATCTCGCGAGGGCTTTTTTTTTTTTCCATGGACCTTCTCTCCCATCGAACGTTTCACGGGCAACTGTCAAGCACTTTGCTGTTCGTTGAATGATGTGTTGGTGTTGTGATATCGGGCATCCAGTTGCTATTGACCGACCTCGCCCCAACTCATCAGGCTGATTCAAAGCACATTGCTCAGCAATGTCTTCGGCCAGGCAAAACCTAGGGTAACCTACACGCCTCATAACCGCCTATCCCCAAGGAAGGAGTTCTACTACTCGTATTGTCTTACCGGTGAGTCCTATAACCCGATAACATTTCGTTCCGTGGGCGTGCGCTCTCTCTTCCACATGATGTGATATACTTTCAAGTTATCCCTGTCTTAACATAAATGTCGAGATTAATGAAATCTGATATCTTTTCCTAATCATTCTGTCCCTCCGTTTTGTTCATCACCTTTGCTGACATACAATATTTTGCCAGACTATTCAAATGGAAATGAGGAGGTCATGTGTTGGTGAGTGGTTGGTGTGTAGACTCTGTAAATGTATACAATAATTGAATGTGAACTACGCCTGTGAATACATACACCTTTCACAAAAAATACTTGGTTGGATTATGCAAGAGATCGTCCCGTGACCACGTTTTTACTGATAACACTGATCGCTTCGGGCTTCCCTTCAAGTGAATCAAAAAAACCAATCGATTACATATAATCCTTTCTCTGGCTTTTTTCTTGCTCTCATCTCAATCATCGAATCATCTCTGAATTAAATAAAAATAAAAAATGGTGAAGCGTATCTTGTGGACAACCCCAGGTCAAGCCTCCGGCAAAGTCGTGCGTCGCATCTGCCTCTCCCCCAATATTAACCCCACACACTGATGCACCCCTGGTACAAACCTCACAGATCCGCGCCGTAGCCGCCTTTGGTGGCGTACCTATTGAGCTCCCAGCTTCTTACGAACACTACGTCGATAACCTGAAGCCTGAATTTTTGGCGAAATTCCCTCTTGGAAAAATCCCCGCTCTCGAGGAAGACGATGGGTTCTTGTTGTGTGAGAGTATCCCTATTGCACGCTACAGTAAGCGTCTTTTCTTGTCTATACTTGTCGGGGCAAGAGTGTGGAAGGCCGAAGCTTCAAATCAAATCAATTAGCCCGAGTAGCTTTTGGTACCCAAGCTGATTATCTTATTTCTTATTTTTAGTTGCTGCTCTGGCTCCCAACTCTGGTCTCTGGGGTAAAGACGCAAAGGAAGCAGCCCTAGTTGATCAATGGGCGCATCTCGCAGAGACAGAGCTCGATGCTTTCAACGGTGTGGTTGGTGGGCTCCTCCGTGGATCAATCAAACCCTATAACAAAATGGTACGCCCATAGCTTTCGTGATTACAGTTATGATTAATCAATCGACCAAAAAAAAAGACCCATACAACATTCGTCGAGCGCCAAGTTCGCACTCTAAGGACCCTCAATGCCCACATCGCCACACGCACGTTCTACGTCGGCGAACGTATCACGTTCGCTGATATCTACATTGCGGAACAAATCCAGCGCATAGCTACGGTTTCGTTCGACGCTAAACTTCGGGCAGAGTTGCCGCATCTTATTCGGCACTCTGAGACGGTTCTAAATCACCCGCAGTTCAAGGGGATCTTTGAACCCAAGGAGTATGTGGAAAAGGCGTTACAGTATGTGCCCCCTCCGAAGGAAAAGACTACAGGTGCATAAATAGATAAAAAAAGGTAGAAAAAGGAGTGCCTGTAATTTTGGTAGTGGTATAGGTAGTTTAGTCTATGTTCGGAGGTCCGCTCATTGCACTTTTTATCTTTTCTGTTTCGATAATCTTTTTAAATCAAGAGCTGGTTTGAGACTCATATAATCTCTCTTTTGACTGATTAGATCCGCGCTGCAGCTGCTCAAGCAGGCGTACCAGTGGAACTCCCTGAGAACTACGAGCATTTCGTAGACAACAAAAAGCCAGAGTTCCTTGAAAAATTCCCTCATGGAAAAATCCCAGCATTCGAACAAGGAGATGGATTCAAGTTGTTCGAGTCTACCGCTATCGCTCGTTACAGTGAGGGTTTTTTTTCTCTTGATTTTATTATCTTATCGGATCGCCTTCGCTTATGGCTTGACGTCTTGCTTGTTACTAAATATTCATTCTAGTCGCCGGCCTTGCTCCCAACTCTGGCTTGCTTGGTGATGGCGATCTGAGAACCGCTGCTCTCGTCGATCAGTGGGTTCATCTTGCGGAATCAGAAATCGAGATATTCGGCACCCTCGTCTTCCAGCTAGTCAATGGTTATCTGTCTCCTTACAACAAAGCCGTTCGTTTCCCTACACTTTTCTTTCTGTTTCTTCCAACCACTCAAAACGTTTTCTGGTTCTTTTCTTTAGCTGCACACCATAGCCATCGACCGTCAAACCCGAGCCATCAAAACCCTCAACACCCACCTCTCAACCCGCACATTCATCGTCGGAGAACGCATCACCCTCGCCGACATCTACCTCGCCGCAGCCATCCAGCGCGCAACCTCCACATGGCTCGACGCACCCGTCCGTGCCGAATTCCCCCACGTCATCAGGCACTTTGAGACCATCGTCAACCAGCCCAAGTTTAAAGACATCTTTGGGCCAGTGCAGTATGTAGAGACGGCGTTGCAGTATGTCCCGCCTGCGAAGGAGAAGAAGGAGCCGAAGCCTGCGGCTGCGCCTAAACCAAAGGCGGAAAAGAAGGCAAAGGAGCCGGAGGATGATGAGGAGGAGGACGAGGCACCGCCGGCGCCTAAAGCGCGTAACCCCCTTGACGATCTCCCCAAGTCGCCATTCAACCTTGAGGATTGGAAGCGCCAGTATTCTAACAACGATACGCGTGGTGCTGGTGGATCTCTCGAATGGTTCTACAAAAAGTCAGGCATTGTCAACGCCCCCCTCTTTTTTTTTTTTCCCTTGTTCTGACTTGCTTCGGTTGTTTCTTTTTTTTAAATTTTCATCCAGCTTTGACAAGGAAGGATTCTCCGTGTGGCGTTTCGACTTCAAATACAACAGCGAATTAACTCAAACTTTCATGTCCGGTAACCAAATCACCGGATTCTTCAACCGCCTAGAGGCGTCCCGCAAGTACCTCTTCTCGTCCGCAGGCGTACTCGGCGTAGCCAACGACTCCATCATCACTGGTGCCCTCATCCTTCGCGGCCAGGATTTCATGCCCGTCATCACAGTTGCACCAGATTGGGAATCGTATAGCTTCAAGAGGCTGGATCTGGAAAATGCAGAAGACAAGACGTATTTCGAAGCGGCGCTTGCGTGGGATCTGGAGATTGATGGGAAGAAGTGGACTGATGGGAGACTTGTGAGTATTTTTTGTTTGGTTGTTTGTCACAACTTGACCACACCTCCTCCTCCTTTGCAACACAGTTCAAGTAGAAAACGAAGGAACAGATGTATTTGTTGATGTACAGGGCAAAGGAGAAGGGTGACCTGACGTATCAACTTGGTTAGGGCTCTTTTTTTTTGTAACCTAGTCTCTTGCTACCTTGTTTTGCTTGGCCTTCTCTTTTTTTTAAAGTACTTATCGCTATGGGAGAAATCTGAATGACCGTACTTGTCGCGTTTGACCGTCACCCGATTGCCAGGTGTTGACTAATCCATCATCCACAATCCAATCCACGATTCATAACATGGATTACCGTGATAAGCACAAGAATTGTCGCAAAACCAATTCCTTGCCTAACTGGACAGCAAATTCTAAGTAAAGTAGCTTCCAGGTTAGCCTACCAAGGTAGGAGCATCCCAAGCATTGTACCGTTTATTTTACAGATTTACACACTGTGCTTTCATCTATGCAATGGATGCAAAAGTGGAAGTGCTGGACGTCCATCCGAGTCGTTCCTTCGACCCGGGAGTTACTTGTATACGCAATAAAAGTACGACAGAAAGTTCCACTTTCCTTTTCCAGGTCCGACCACAGCATTTTTCGCGCTACATATTCACAACAACAACCAAAAAAAAAAAATCAAACATCCTCCACCCCATTCACCTTATCGTTCCCCCACCGAACGAAAGCCGATACGCCGGCTGCAACGATAAACGACCAATCAAACAGAGCGCCAAAGACTTCAAACTCTGGGATTGTTGAGAACAGGTTCACCTCTGCGTCGGGTAACGATGGGAACGAGTTACGTAGTTGGACAATCGTGGATAGGAGGTAGATACCCTGCCCCAACACAAATTAGTGAGAGGATTGGGGGGAGAGCGTAATTAGGATGTGCGTACCATCAGCTGGGCAAGGAGTAGCATCATGAGGGACGCGCCGAGGTTGCGACTTGTTACTCTGAGTGCCTGACGAGATATGTTCATGTCAGACAGAAGCAGACCAGCGTGCAGTCCTGCTTACCCTAGTTGCACCTTTGAGCACCCTCCGAACGCTCGTCAAGATGATAAGACCAACGAATACAAGACTAATTTGGCGGGCTAAGGAAGCGATAGCCGCCCCATCCGGGCTCGAGACGAGGGAAAACATACGCGCCAGGAGGTCCGCAATGAGGTCCGTTTGGGATTGCGAGGAAGCCCGGCGGGAGGGTACAATAAGGTTGACGAGTGACTGTATAGAAGAGTTCCACGAAAGATGAGTTGGGGGGTTAGAAACAACTATTGAGGAAAGTGGCACGTTACGCTGATGATACGGATTATACAGTAGAGTGCAAAAATAAAGGCACTGGTGTGAACGATTCTGCCCCGGAAGGTACGGGAGTAGAGAGCGGCTTCTCTGCGTGCTCGGAGGGCTTCTACGTTACGGCTCATTTGGTATTCGAGCGCCTCAAGCCCTCTCAACTCTTGCGATACTTTATAATGATACATTCCGTTCAGTAAGCAGCAAGCGAGAAAAGCGAAGAGAAAAAAAAACCTTACATGAGTCTCCACCACGGAAATTGGGCGTGATTCGTGAGAACCAGCTGTTGCTTTCACCCTGGGAGTTTGTTCGACGCTCTGAGGCGGCGCGTCGATCGTGAAGATCGTTGCGTATACTCTGGAGGGAATACTGGGCAGCAGCGACATCTTGCTCTGTCGGTTCGCCTCTGGAAACAAAGATGAAAGAGGAATATTCAATCAACAGTTCTGTCAATTTGGACATATAGAGTTTTACCTTGACGTTGATAGCCAAGGGATGAGCGCCCATGAGTTAGCGATAGCTCCGAAACCCGACAGCAAGCCCAAGATGGTGATGCCCAGCACAATGAGACGCGTTAAGTATGCCGTAAACGTGTCGGAAGTAGCTAGAGCTGGTGGAAGGGGTACTTTTGATAGAGTAAAGAGGTACAGTCCCACTGGGAGTAGAGTGAGGAATATGCGAGGACCTAAGAGGTAATTGCGATCTAGGTATATCTTTAATTGTTTTCACAGGAGCATAAAGACCTAGTGGGTGACGTACTTCCTGTATTAAGTCCAATGGCGAGGAGGAGGCTGATACTTAGAGGAATAACAACCAGAATCACAGCCATCAAAAAGACCAGGGAAAACCTCCAGCTGAGTAAACGTGTCCTATACGTTCTTGAGTGAGCAACTAGGCCAGAAGTTGACTGATGCGATACATACCACGTTGAAAACAAATCAACACCCTGAAGCATCAATACAAAAAACATTATACTGCTCTCCGCAAACATGAGCGAGAATATGGTGCGCGCAACAGTTGAATGAAGAGATGACGTTGTACCAGAGGGCAAACTGCTTTTGTTGCTTGATTTTGGCTGGGTAGCTGGGGCTGGAAGCGTATCGAGCTCCACTGCACCGTTTGCACTTGGCAGAGCGCTTGGTGTCGCTGGAGGTGTAATGTCCGACGTCGAGCCCGACGAGAGTGTTTGAAGATCGAAGTAAAGATTGCGTAACAGATATTTTCGACAACCCAAGAAGAGAAGGATGCTGGTTCTTCGTCAGTCAAGCAAGCTTGTGCGAGCCCATTCACGGCTTTGCCCTTTGTAAACCGGTCAAACCCAAGCAGGTTCATGAAGAATCCGCTTCCGCAGCCCGCACAGACGCCCGAGTGCCGGTGAGCCGAGTGACCTCCTGGTGTTTCTGTACCGCTCACGAGAGCCGTATCCTCTGTGTCCACCCCTGGCACGATACCTCCGGCTCCCCCGCGACTGTGAGATTGATGGCGATGTCCCATCTGCCCGGCGAGGCTCTGTCCCCCACGCCCTCCCATGAAGCCATAACGTCCCAGATTAGATACTTCGAGAGTTGTCATTTGACGAGCAATTTGCCAAAACTGCGAAGCTAAAAGAACGATGGTCCAAGAGAGCTGAAGTGTTGCCCAAGAGGCAACAGAAAATAGGAAGGTATCATAGGCTGTGAGCGCACAAAGCTCTGCAGGGAGTAGGCAAGAGGGAGAAATATCCGATAGAGAAGAGGATACTTTGAGAGTAGAGAAGACTGAAATGGCCGAATTTGAGTACTAGGTTCAATATACACCGTGTTAGAAGGAACGTACAGGCATATGTCAGATAATCGAAAAGAACGATTCCTATGACGAGGGTAGTCACGAATATAACGAACTGCCGGTGGTTATTGGCACCGACTAGGAGATTGACATGTCAGTAGAAGAACAGCCCATCGGAATCGACTGAAACTTACCACAATTCCACACCCAAGGACAATGGCTAGTAAACAGCGATCAAAACAAACTCGTCGTTGCATATGAACTTGACGTACTGATCGCTACGTGATATACATTTATCACAAACACGGCAATGCTTCGAACGTAAAGGTTTACGTGCCTGAGATTCATAGAATTAGTACAAGGGTATGAGTGAGACAACGGTACGCACCATGCATTGTATACAGAAGGTTTGACCATTCAAACGTCCTTCTGATGCCAAGTCTTCGATGATCTGTGTCGAAGATATACTTAAGATGCGTCATAGGCGAAGTCTAGATGAAACCACAAACAGATTTGAGCTCCCCATCGCTAGCCGGCCTGGGGCATGTGCCAGGATCCAACATCACGGCACGGAAGAAGTTGTAGGCACATAAGCCAACAGTTAGAGCAAAGGAAAGATGGGTAAAGGCATGAGATTGTGTTTCTATCGTTTGCTGTCAGCTAGCGTGACTATTGGACAAAGGGACGCTTACGTTGTACAAGACGGGTGAACCAACAATATAGTACCCACACCATCGAGCCACAAATAATTCCGGAGAAATAGGGTGAAGAGCTTACACTCTCGGTATATGTAGAATTATTAAGTAAAACACGTGTTACAATCTACATCGACGAGGAGTGAGCAAAGCAATATCACAGCACCAATGAGCGACTTACGTGGTGCATTCCGAAGAATTCCGCAAGTGCAAGAAGCATACCAGTATACCAGGGTAAAATCGTCAAAGTCATGAACATCAAGTAGAAAAACAATGTCGGAAGAATAAAGATGATTATTTTTGTATTACGCTTTGTGACATATGTTAGCAGCGAAGGGGTAGGTAAAAGTGATATGCCACTTACATCGCTCAACGGCTTGCCGCGTTTCACGCCATATTCATTCATGCCACCTTCCTCTAAAGCTCTCTTCCATGCTCCAAGACTTTTCAGTTCAACCGCCATATCCCTAGGCGTACGATCCTCTCCGTCCTTAGCTGTGAGGTCTGCTCCCTTCTCAATTAGCTTGCGTATGATCAGCCTATTTCCTCGGACCACAGCCCAATGAAGAGGAGTCAATCCTGCATCATCTTTGCTGTTAGGATCTGCTCCGTGTTTTAGTAGGAGCTCGACTGATAACCCGTCGCCTTGATAAGCTGCCCACATCAAGGATGTATGTCCCTGGGCATCGCGCGAGTCGACGTTGACGGGCTGATGCAAGAGATATAGCAGTGGCATTATAGAGGAGGAGTGGGTAACAAGGTGCAACGCGTTATAGCCTTGGGAGTCTGCTATGGTAGGATCCGCATTATGTGCTATGAGTAGCTGGATGACATATAGGTACCCATTCCGCGCCGCCCATTGCATCGGTGTCGCTACGAGATCACCGCCTTGTGCATCGACTTCTGCGCCCTGTTCCAGTAGGTATTTGCAAGCGGGAAGATGAGCATTGATAGCAGCCCAGTGGAGCGGTGTGATATTTTGTTCATCACGGTCTGTCGCTGTGGCTCGTCCGGACTCCACGAGCTCACGAATAAGTCCAACGTCTCCCCTTTGTGCGGCAATAAAAATGCTTGTCTAATAATGAATGAAGAAGCATAAGTCTAAACATGCTTCACAAATGAGACAGCGGCTCTTACTGCATCTGAAGAGTTCGCCTGATCTTGGCTTTGTGGGAAGGTCAAGTTGGTTGCTGTAGCTGATTCTGTTGTGACTAACGATGCCGACGGTTCAGATTTAGCATTTACGAGACTGAGAGGATCCTCCATGGTTGTTGGGGGAGAAAGACAAGAGTTTTGGCTGTCTTCTGTCACGTAGGAGGTGGTAAGTTATGAGGGAATTGCTGACAAATCGCTTAGAACCGCTCGTTGCTGTGTTTGGCAATGGCAGATCAATATCGATCAATGTCACGGTCAGCGCTGGACGCTCTCACCCTAGGGACGCCATGTCACCCCCCTGACAGTCCGCTGATCATCTAAGTACTGATGGATACAACTTGGATGCTTGGCTAGATTTGAAGTGAATATAACACCCAGTTCAGCCAGGTCCTACATTCACAGCTCGTCGGAAGAAACACAGGACATTCTATGGTATTGACGCATCCTCGAGCTTATCTAGATGCAGAGAGAATTATAGGTATATGGAGCTTCGCAGAGCAACATGCAATGTTGCTGGTTGGTGAATAAAGGCAAGTAGCAAATATAACACAAAACAAACTAAAGTATATCACCACAACTTCGAGCTATCGTTTGCTAGAAGGTAAAGAGGCCTACAGGGAAATCTTAATAATAGGCTGGCGGCGGATCGTCGGGATACATCTGGGAGTCTACTGAAAATAGATCAACGGAATGTTGTCTGTGTTGCACAGCAGGCTGTAAATGCGTCATGGAAGAGGCGTGGTCAGCTGAGGTAAGAAGTGTGGTAGGCGCCCCATCGTCACCCAGCTCATCAACAGAGGCGGAAACCAGACGAGCCGAAGATTCGATAGTGCGTGTTAATTGTGCCTGTAAACAATAGACATTGGTCCTTTGGGGAATTGTTGCCATATCCTGGTGTCGGGAAAGCCTGGCTAGAGATTCCGAACTATGAAGTTCATGAGCCGGTGAGACGGTATCCCCGTCAAGAGTCTCCATTGCCGCTGACGAAGAAGCCCTCTTCTTAAAGGGAGAGATTCCTAATTTCAAGGAAGTGTTAGTACCTAGTTTTCTAAATAAGAAAGCGCTATGGTATTAAATGGACAGACCTGCACCAGCCTCTGCACGGGACCTGCGCCGTCTACACCAAAATATCAGCAACGTAGCAACAACTAGGCAAGTGACTGCAACAGCAACAGCGATTACAGCACACGCAATTGCGCTAGGGTGAATCTTCGAATTTGAAGTAGCCGTAGACACTTGGTTGGTGGAGGCATTGCTGGTATGATTGCCGCTAGCATTGGGGCTCGTATTAGCTGTAGACGCGGCAACACTAGTTGGATTGAGGTTTTTGGTTGCCATGATAATTGGGCTCGTGCTTAATGAAGTCGCGTTGACTGAAGTTGTGCTGGAGACATTTAATGATGATGATGGTAGTGAAAGGACAGAAGAATTTGAGTTAGGGATTGCCTCAGCGACTGGCGTGAACGTGATAAAATCTAACCCAACGTAAGAACCGCGGGCAGTCCCTCCATTCATGACGATATTAAGAGTATGCGACACCCCACTTGCGAGTTTGGAAGATTGATAAAGCTTTTGCTGATATTTCGGCAAAATCCCAAATCCTGATTGGTATGTGCGTACAGCAGAACCGTCCACGCTGAAGTTAGATTCTGAAGGGGTCCCAAACGTGTAGTAGATAGTACCATATACTGCAACAGATGAGCCTAACATTATTCGCGCTGAGTCACTTTGACGAGTGTTAGTTTGGTTAAGTTCTTGCGTACCTGTGAAAGTGAAAGTTGCTTGTGAGCCAGAAGACTCCACCTTTGCCTCATGAGAAGTCGTGTTATAGAATCCCGGTTCACCGATTTGAAATTTCCAGTTGCCAACATACGAAATTCTGGGGTCCGTGTCGTCAACAGTCACTGGAGCAACCATACAGACCCAGGACAGCGTAGACGCGGCGCAGGAGGTGAAGAGTATTCTTGAAGAAGCGTAGATGAAACGGCTCGATGTGTGAGCATCTGCATCTTGAAATCATGCAACGGTAAGCTCTGGCGATGATGAAAGCTCATGTAGGGAACAGATGTGAATTGCTAGAACAACAAACTGACATGATGTGTTGTAGTTTATGTGTGCAATTGATTGAGTAGGCTGTGCGATTTGGACAACATCTGCCAAGCTGGGCTCCCAGGTGAATCAGCATCTCCTCACGTTGTGAATTAAACGACACGATGGGTCACTTTAATGCTGTGGGTCTGAGATCATCACGCGAGGCAGGGAATGGTATAAGATATCTGTATTTGGTCTGTATGGAGTGGGTGGCGCACTTACGCGGCAATGCCCGCTACTCATCGCATAGCGTGTAAGACATATTGTCTTGCCCCTGTTCTTTATATACATACTACCAACCCTGCACACATCCTCCAACTTATCTAGATATAGAGGGAAAATTTGAGGTATATGGGGATACGTAGAGAACATGCATGTTGTTTTGCAGGTAACAAATATAGCACACGAAAACGAAATAAACCAAAATATATCACCACTGCTTCGAGCTACCATCCACTAGAAGGCAGAGAGGCCTACAAAGAAAACTTAATAATAGGCTGGCGGCGGATCATCGGAATAGCTCTGGGAGTGCAATGATAATGGATCAACGGAATGTTGTCTATGATGCACAGTAGGCCGTAAATGCGTCACAGAAAAGTTAGAAAAGGCCTGGTCAGCTGAGGTGAGAGCTGCGGTAGGCGCCTCGTCGTCACCCGGCTCATCAGCAGAGGCAAAAATCAGACGAGCGGAAGAATCGTTGGCGCAAGGTAATAATTCCTGTGAACAATACTCGTTGGTCCTTTGGGGAGCTGTTGCTGTATCCAGGTGGTGGGGAAGCCTATCCGCTGGTTCCAGATTCTGACGTTGACCAAGAACAGGTGAGACGCTGTCCTGGTCAAGAGACTCCATTGCCGATGATGAAAAAGCCCTCCGGTTGAAAAGAGTTATCCCTAATTTCAAGAAAATTTTAGCGCCTGGTTTTCTAAAAAAGTGCTATGATATAAAATGGACAGACCTGCAGCAGCCTTTGCACGCGTCCTGCGCCGTCTACACCAAATTACTAGCAATGTAACAACAAGTAGGCAAGTAACTGCAACTGCAGTTACAGCACCCGCAATTGTGCTAGGCTGAATCTTTGAATTTGAAGTAGCAACAGTAGATACTTGGTTGGTAGCGGAAACGGTTGTGGTCACTTCACTTGAGGTGCCAGACCTAGTATGTGACGGTAGGGAACTAAGGCTGGCACTTGGCGTGGATGATGACGTGAATTCGATATAATCCAGCCAAAAATAAGCTTGACTGCTACGTTCCACTGTCAGGATCAGAGTATGCTCAACCTCTGCAAGCTGGTCCAAATGAAAAAATAGTTGTCTGAATTGAGTATGGGATCCCACGACGGGGGTGTAGATAGTGCCGCTAGCATCATCCACAGTGTACCTTGATGTGGGAGCTTCATCGGATTCTGCTATGTTTCCAACAGTGCCAAATACTGCAACAGACGACCCTTTCGTGTTCAGAGTGAATATCAAAACGTTTTGCTAGACGATTGTATCACTTGAGGACATACCTGTGAATGTTAACCTTGCCTGTGCACCAGAGGTATTTGGTCGCACACCATGGCTCGTATTTTGTAATTCGCCTATCTGGCCAGCAGGAAACCAAGTACCAACACTATATTCGATTCTGGGACTGCTGTCGTCGATGATGAAACCCATGGGACCCAATAACAAAGAAAACGGGAGTGGGAACATGTTATGCTTGATATCAAGGTTTTTCAGCTGAGAAAGAAATTGTACATATGAAGTTGCCAGAACCGTCTGATTATCATTCGAGAATATGATTGGAGGGTTTTGACTCCCAAAGGTCCGTGTTTCATATATTCATAGCAAAGATTATGATTTTGATGAATGATGAACAAGGCACGAGGTGGTACCCCAAAACAGAATGTCACAGTTAGTTCCCATTCTCAGCTGTGGGCTACTTGAAACCAGTCCATTGATTGAACCCTTGAGATGAAGTGCCGGGGGTTTGGAAATAAGTTCTGACAGGCCAAATGCTAGACCAAACACAGATTACCGTTTGATCACGCTTATAGACACATTAAATGAAACGGGCTTCTAACGATGCATCTTTCAAGCATTATTAGAGTAGGGCACGGAGCAATTCGGCAAAGTATTGACAGGAGTTGGAGAATGTAGTCTTGCTGATAAAAATGCAAGAAGCTAAAGCACAACTGGAAGGCTTGAAGTTGTACAGCTCTAGAGAAGAAGAATGACCACGGGAAAACCTTAATAATAAGCTGGCGGAGCATCATTAAGATAGCTCTGAGGGTGCGCCAGCGGGGAGTCAACGGAAGGTTGCCTGGGTCGCACTTGTTCAGCAGGCTGTGGGTGTTTCGTAGAAATGGAGGCCTCGTGGACTGAGACAACGGATATAGTACGTATTGGCACCGCCAGTGGGTGGAGTGCACTAGCCCTTTGAGGAGGTATTGCCATATCCTCTTGGGCAGGTGGCCCAATGGATGTTTCTGAGTTGTGAGGCTGTTCATGGCGAGGTGGATTACCACGTTTGCCAAGGGACTTTACAAACGCCAATGAAGGATTCATACCGTTGAAGGGAACGATACCTAGTTCCGAAGTAACGCTAGCACCTAGTACACGATAAGCCTTCATGAAAAATGCTTCCAGAGTGAAAACGTACCTACAACATGTGTTTTGTGCCGTCTACGCTAGAGAAATATCAAAATTGCAGCGACTAGGAATACAGTTCCTATGGCAACTCCTGCAATAGCGCCAGCCCAATTAGTCCTTGCAGGAGCATCGGAAGTGTTTTTCTCACTTGTAGGGGCGGTAGACCGTTGGTCAGAAGAAGCCGTCGTGATGCCTGTGGGACGTGAATTCGGGTTTGACATGGCGGGTATGGTTGCATGCCATGATGTAAACTCTGGATGAGTAGCTGTGGCTAAGTCACTCGAACTATGTAGCAACAAGGTAGAATCTGACGAGGTAGAATCTGATTCGCTAGAGCTGGTGAGTGGCACAGGGGCAAAAACACCAGAACTAGTTCTAGTATGTTGTGCAGAGGGGCGGCTGGCAACTGCTGTAGAGGCTGGTGTGAACTCGATATAATCCAGCCAAAAATAGGCGGTATCGCTATGTTCCACCGTCACGATCAGGGTATGCTCATCGTCTTTGAGTTGGGGCGATTGGTAGAACATTTGCCCGAACTTGATGCTGGATCCCACGCTAGGTGTGTAGGTGATTGCACCAGCATCATCCAGAGTGTACTTTGAGATAGGAGGGTCCTTGGATTCGGTAATATTACCAATAGTACCATATATCGCGACAGATGACCCTTTAGCGTTTGGGGTGTTTGAAAGATGACAGACAATTTACATCTCTGCAGGACGCACCTGTGAACGTAAATCTTGCCAGACGTACACCAGAAGCCCAAGGCGGCAAACCATGGCTAGTTGTAAGAAGTTCGCCAGTTTGACCGGCTGGAATCCAATCCCCAACGCTATACTCGATACTGGGACTCGTGTCCATGTATTTCTGGACGATAGGCACAAGTGACTTTTAGTTGCTCATGATCATCATGAAAGAAGCTGTCAGAGGTTTCCACCCTGGTTAGTCAGTTCATCAATAGATAACGTGTATGCGCCTCCAGCCCAATTTAAAGGTACGAGTGAATGATTGCGGAACCTGTGTACTACGTACCAAATGCTTGGAGGGGGAAAGAAAAAAGTCATCCGTTACAGCGGGTATAGGAAAGTTACAGCGGGTATCGGAAAGTGAACAGTATGCAAGACTGGCTGGTGGCAGTAGCGAAACTTCCAGGGGACGTAGAACGGGTGGGTGGCGTATGGTTACTACTGGTGGCACGGCTCCATAAGTTACACGATGCCCGTAGCTTCCTGATAAGCAGGTAAAGGCGCATCTCCGCTGTGGAGAGCATGCGGCAAACTTGAAGGGTTGGAAATATATGATGGCAACGACGGATATGCACAGCCCACAATGCTAGGCTCTGTTGAAGACTCTCCGGCTACATGCTCACAACTAGTGGAAGTTGAGTCGCTTGTGCCACCTTTGAATTTGATAAAGTGTACTGCGGGCTCAGACGTGGAAACAACCGCAGTAAACGGAGTCATAGCTACGGTCGGAACGTGTTAGATATGTTCAAAAGGATTCCGAGAGCGGAACAAACCTTTAGTAGCACCCCTTCGTCGTCGACACCATACACATAATATAACCTGGATAGCCAGTACAAGTACTACACCTCCAATTATAGCACCTATCATTGCACCCGTCTGGGTTCTGGGCCCGGGGGTTGCTATCTGGGATGTGGCAGGCGGTACGGTCAACGTTGACGAGGACGTATGTTGTACTGGTTTTGCATCCTCTGTCGTGCCATGGGTGTAAGTGATAGCGGGTTGCTGGGTGGACGAGGGCGCTGAGGGCGTCCCTGGTGTTGATGTTAAAAAGGGAGTCTTCGACTCGAGAGGGGAAGGGCTTGGCTTTGGGGTTTTGGGGGTGGGGAAGCTGGCTGAGATGAACGTTGGAGAAGGGCTTCCGACTGTAGAAGTGGAACTGGTAGTAGGAATTTGCTCAGCTAGTGTCACCTCAAAATAATCCAACCAAAATGCATCATCATGTGGTTTCACGGTTATGGTGTGAACCCCGTCAGCGAGGTTGGACGTTTGGAAAAGTAGGTGCCCGTCGTCGAGGGAATCACTATCTGCAAACGGGGTGATGGAGTCACCATCATCTATGATAAGGGTCACTCCAGGACCCCCCTCATTTGCTGGGGTTGTGGAGCCAAAGACTCTGATAGATGACCCTATAGTTGTCAGTGTAAGAGCTCAGGTCACCTTGATGGCCGGTGACGTACCCGAAAACTCAAACATTGCGTCTACTGGAGCTCCGAACGCCTTATGACTCGTCTTGCGATATTCGTCTTGGTAACCTGTTAACCGCCAGTGACCAGAATATATAATACTGGGGTCCCTGTCATCGACCTTGATTGTGGTAGGCATTTATTGGAGGTGGAGGGGAATTGGATGAGAATCAAGAAGGATATTGTTACATGGGAGGTTTTTAAGCTGGTTGTAATGATCATGGGAGCAAAGGGGATTTTACCACATCATGAAGATGTATGTTACGTATGTTGCGAGATTGTCATGATAAATTTGAATTAAGGGCCGTTTCAAACCCGAGTTCTGTTTAGTGATGAAACGATAGAATAACGATGATTAGCAGATAATCTTTGTATTGTGTTGGCTTACTGTCAAATGCAATAGATGAGTGATTAGTGTAACGGAAGGTGTAGAGTAAGTACAGATAGCAGGTACTCGTGCAGAAGAAGGGAGCTGGGGGCTTGGTGAAAGGGACAAAGTGCGGAAAGAGGCTGAGGCTGGCCAGCAGTTTCATCGGTGCCGGTGGTGAAGGAAGTGAAGGAAGAACTGATGCGCGTGACTACTGTGACTATATACACTTATCTACCTACGTCCTAGACTTGACAATTAGGATGACTCCGTAACATCTTTCTTCTCTTCGTACACAAATGAAGGTGTAGAAGATCACACTCCCGGCGCCAAGCACATCCTTCCCAAAACCTCTGCCTACCAAATTTTTGATTTGTCGCTACAACCCCTCCCCACCTGCCGCCTCTTGCGCTTTCCCCTCTTCATCTACGTTCCACTCTTAGATCGAGAAAGTGAAGGACAACATCACAAACGACGACGACAGGGGAGAAAAGGAAGGTGTATTGTACCTTAAACACGAAGTATTAAGTTTGAACTACGAGAAGTGACCCCCCTGCAAGACCAAAATACAAATACAGTCTTACAAGCTTATTTATTGAAAGAGAACTCTTTTAAAATTAGATGGTGAGTAAAGCCTATGAGTCGTCTCAACAGTGTCTGGTGGCGTAACTCAACACCTGTCAGCGCCAGATATACTTCTGCAGCCTCTGACCAGGGATCAAAAAAATGAGCGTACTGCACGACTAAATTGCACACAACATTACGGCACACATGATTCCCGCACTCTCAGGTAACTATTTGGGTGAGGAGTAGGCAGCGTTAAATGGTAAGAGACTCTTTTTCTACTAAAATTGATGTTCAATGGCCAAAAAGAAGACAGAGGAGGGAGGTGGAGGCTCTACAAATAGTAGGAAATGCGAATACAGTATGCAAGGTCAACTAATCAATTGTCAAACTTGAGGAGTGGATATACCGGCCAGATTTCCAGGCACAAAACATAAGATAAACACTTGCACTCCTTCAAGTGTCACGCGACAACCGTAGCTACCTGATGATAGGCAGGTAAAGTCGCATTTGCGTTGTGAACAGCATGTGGCTGAGTTGAGGAAGGGTCGGAAATATACGACGGCAAGGTGTGTGCTGCACGGCCTTTCATGACAGGCTCTCTCGAGAGTTGCGAATTTTTGGCCATGTTGTCTTGACTAGCCGGAGTCGAGCTGCTTATTCCACCTTTGATAAAGGGTACCGTGGATTCAGGCATGAAATTAACCGAGGTAAACGGATTCACAACTACAATCATAGCATGTCAGAAACATTCAGGATAGATCCCAAAAGCAAAGCAAACCTCGAGCGGCACCCCTCTGTCGTCGATGACATACACATAATACGATTTGAATAACCAGGATAAGTATCACCCCTCCCATCACAGCTCCTACAATTGCACCTATCCGAGCTTTCGAGTTTATAGCTGCTATTTGAGATGGACTAGGCTGCACGATTGTTGACAAAGATATATATTGTGATGAAGAATTGATATCGCCTGGCGGGCCGTAAATGCTACTGACAGTGATAACGGGCGGATGGGTGAACGAGGGTTCTGCTGAGGATGTCGTTTGTGTTGATGTTAGGGACTGGGTCTTTGAACCGAGAGTGGTTGAGGTGAGATTTTGTGAAGTGGGTGTACTGGGTGCATTGGGGACGGCAGGTGTCAGAGAAGGGCCCCCGACTGTAGAAGAACTGATAGGTGGCGTGACCTCAAAATAATCCAACCAAAACGTAGTATCATAAGATTTCACAGTTATGGTGTGACTCCCATCGCCGAGGTTGGACGATTGATAAAGTATATGACGGCGTTCCATGGAATGCTCATCTTCGTACGGATCGGAGGGGTTGCCATCCAAAATAAAGGTCACTCCAGGACCCCCGCTATCGGTCGGGGCTGTGGAGCCAATTACTTTAATAGATGACCCTAAAATTATCAAGGTAAGAGTTCAGATCTCCTCAACAGCTGATACCATACCCAAAAATGTAAAAGTTGCCTCTGCTGGAACATTCACTGGTCTATGACTCGTGATATGGTACTCCAATCCGTCATCGTTTACTAGCGTCCATCCACCAGAATATATGATGCTCTTGGTGTCCGCATCGTCAATTATAATAGACATATAGAATTACGGGGGGGGACAGAAGAGAATTACCGTGGAGAATTTCATAGTGGAATCTTTAAGTTTGTTACAATGATCATCAGAGAAAAAGGGAGTTTACCGATACCACGTCACCAAGGCGTATGGCATGGTATCATGATAGGGTAGCTATGTACCTTGATATTTTATGTTGATTCAAACAGTTCAACAGAAGTCGTGAACGTGGCGCGATGCCAACAGCATGTGGCTTGCAGTACATCTAGAACGACATCCCTTGGCGTTTCAGACCTCGACTTAGGCCATACCTCTAGCCTGCCATTCTGTTAAGTCAGTCAAAACGCTTCCAAAGCTACATGGGATCGTGAGCCATTTCGATATTGTTGGTAAGAAATCCACCTCATCCAACCTCGTTCCCCTTATCCCAGGTCTGCGACCTTTTATAGACTGCTTCCACAGCAATCAGGGATGGAAAGAAGCAGCCAGTTCGTTGCACTCCAATCGAACACGAGCGCAGAGTTGAACGGTAGCGGACTCACACGGTTGCCTGTTTCGCCAGCACTGCTGTGTCCTGACCAAATACACCCACGATCCAAAGTAGAGATGGCAGAGAGGTAAAAGCGCCTGAAAATAGTAGGATGGGTATACAAGGCAACAAATCAATAATCAATGTTGAGGTAGTACATAGACTAGATTCCCAGGCAAATAAAACGAGACAAACAAATGATGTATCACTGGCATAGATGGTACCGCCCTAAAAGTTGCAAGTTAAACGTAGCTAAGCTACTTAATGATAGGCGGGTAAAGGCGTATCTGCGTTGCGATTAGCATGTGACAGACTCGAAGAAGGGTCAGAAACGTAGGGTGGCAAGGTGTACGTTTCGTGACCAAGAATGTTAGGCTCTCTTGAAAGTTGCGAATTTCCTGCCACGTTGTCTGTACTACGTGGGGTCGAGCTGTTTATACTGCTTTTATTAAACGGCACTGCGGATTCAGACGTGGGAATGGCGGCAATAAACGGAGTCACATCTGTGGCCAGAACGTATCAGAGACATTCAAAGCGGATATAGCGAGCCTAACAAACCTCGTAAATTACCCCTTCGCCGTCGATACCATACGCATAATATGATTTGAATAGCCAGGACAAGTACAACGCCCCCCATCACAGCTCCTATGATTGCGCTCATCTGAGCTTTCGAGTTTACAGTTGCTATCTGAGATGTGCTAGGCTGTACAATCGTCGTTGTCGATGATTCAACATCGGCCGGTGCGCTGGTAACGCTGGTAATAGCAGATTGATGCACGGAAGAGGATGCTGAGGATGTCCCTGATATTGTGGTTTGGTTGTTTGACGTGAGAGAGAGGGATGTTTGGCTGAAAACTTGTGCGCTGGGTATGTTGGATGTAGTGGATATTGTGGGGCTGCCAGCCGGAGGAGGAGAGCCCGTTATCCCAGAAATGAAGGATTTAGTAGTCGCTTGCTCAGGTTGCGTGACCTCAAAGCAGTCCAACCAAAACGAATAATCATGGGGTTTCAAAGTCAAAGTGTGGTTCCCGTCCTCGAGGTCGGAAAAGTAGTAAAGTCGCAGACCATCACTCCAGGATTCATCTTCCGAGTCCGGCATAAAGGATTCACCATCTATGATAAGGGTCACTCCAGAACCCCCTCTATCGATTGGCTTCACCGCGCCATATACCCCGATAGCTGACCCTAAAATCAAGTAAGAACGCAGATCGCCCCAATAACTGGTGACCTACCCGAAAACATAAAATTTGCGCTTACTGGAAGTTGTCCTACCCCATGACTTGTCCTTTTATATTCAGCTCTATTACCATCATATGGCCTCCATGAACCAGAATATGTGATACGGGGGTCCCTGTCGTCAATTTTAGTCGTGGTAAACATGGGGGAAATGGATGAGAGTTCTACCTTGAACATCTTTATGTTTCCTGTGATGGTCATCAGAGTAGAAAGGGGTTTGTTGATACCGCATGTCCAAGATGTGTGGTATATATCATATCAGACAAGGTCTTTACCTTGATATCTTCAACAGATTAATG
>JABCKK010015876.1:30284-60273 GCA_018221785.1 Calocybe gangraenosa
CCATGAGAACATTTCTATTTGTATTTGTGTCGGAGCTTTGAATTTGAATCCCCGATAAAACAGCTACTCAAGTGTCCTACTAGTCTTGAGCTTGATTAGTTGCCTCCTCGATGCATTTAAATTAAGTGATTTGAACCCGGGACATTTATACATGTATGATTAACTGCTCTTCTACTTTTTTACATATTACACTCACAATACTTACTACCCACCTAAGCCTCCCGGCCCACCCATCAACTCCAACTAGTAATCGAACGTCATAATATACAGAATGCCTGCATTCTCGATCAATTAGCTGGGTAGCGTTCAGACCATCGAACGATAGGAAGGCGGGCTATCGGCAGCGGAACCCTCGTCTGGATCATCGGCTAACACTGGGGCTTGTGTGCGTGCTTTTTTAAGCAGCACCACTGTACCTTGTTCCGAGGTGGCCATACGGTCTTTATCAGCCACACCTCCCGTCAAGAATATAGGAACACTGCATGTGAAGGGAGTCACGCCTGTAGTTGGGGGTTGATCATCAGTAGAGAGAACAACAACCGTAGAAAGTGAAGCAAACCTGCAGTAGCCCTGCGCCTTGAACGACAGAAAAATATCAAGATCAAAATCAGAGGGAGGAAAACCGCTCCAACCACTATTCCTACGATTGCACCTATAGGAAGCTTCGAGGCTGATGTTGCCGTAGGTATCAGGGTTGGGTTGGGCTGGGCAGGTGTTGAAGTTTGCGTTCCCTGGGATGTCGTTTGGACCGTCGTTGAGGGGATAGTCTCGATCGGGGGTATCGAGGAGATAGTGGTTGGCGGAATCGGCGTAGCGTCCGCAGACGAAGTAGCTCTCGGGGTACTTGAAGGCGACAAGATAGACGTGATCTTCGGCTGAGCGGGATTTGCAGTGGGATCTGGAATGGGATCTACAGTGGGATCTGCAGTGGGATCTGATATAAAACTTGGAGTAGGTGTAGGATCTGGCCTCGTAAACCGGATAAAATCCAACGAGAAGGCACCCCCACGTTCCACACCCAGGGCGAGAGTATGTATCCCGTTCCTGAGTTGAGGAGATTTATAAAATAATTGCCTAAATTTTGCCGACGCTCCCGCGGAAGGGGTGAAGATGTCGCGATCACCACCATCTATACTGTAGCTTGAAGTCGAGGGGGTACCTTGATTTCTATTACCCACAGTGCCAAATACTTCAACGGACGATCCTAGAAGTTTCCGTAGTGTTAAACATAAGTCATATCAGAACAGAACGGTGTTGCATCTGTACCTTGGAATATAAATACTGCCCCCGCTCCATCAGTTATTGTTTGCAAGATGTGGGCAGTCGATTTAAATTCGCTGGAGGCATCACCAGTACCACCACTTACCCACCCCTTACTATATTTGATCGCGGAATCTCTGTCATCAACAATGAACGTAGGCATCTAGGCATCTAGGCCCAGCGAGGCAAGAAAAATAGGACGTTGGATGGTCTTGGAGGGGTTCGGATACCAAGGGCTGCCGGATGGAAGATGAGCTTTTTATTCCAAACGTTTGAACACTGTGGTTGCCCATAACGATCACCTGCTCGTGGCTGTTGCGATGCTGAGATTTTCGGTATGATTGAGACCGTTGGTATGAGTAACGCTTGATGAAATTCACTTCTGACGATAAATCTGATAACAATACATACATCCACGTACAATACGAGAAGTTGAGTAACATATCCGAGCAATGTATACGAAACGCGTGTGGAAATGGTTATTTGCAGCACTAGTCCAAGAAAGATGTATCAGCGATCTGGAGTCCAACGAATGACAACCGACGAGAAGTCGTGCACGTTACTTAGATGCCATGAACGCCCGTGGTAGTATTGGACGCAATCAAAGTTGTCTCAGATGAGATGCTCAGATGATTCGGACGACCGTTGGTACCATTCAGTAGTTTGCTATGCGGATGGTGATCAAACACATCGTTTGTCGTCGCTTCAACAGGTGTGATTGCATCCTGGATATTACTCGGTCCGGCTAGTAGAGACCAATGATGGTAATCGTTGCTGATGATCCCACTGCTTTTCTCGGCAAATTTGCTCGGCATGGATGCAGATAGCGTCCGCCTGTATGGATAAATAGATGACTGCCGATCCCTGGGCTTCCGTCGCCGCCAATAGAGCAACAAAGCAAATATGATGATGGAAAAAAACACAATTCCGAGCACACCCCCTACAATAGCACCTATCCGGGCTTTTGAGGAGTTGGAAGCTGGAATTGATGCAGATATTTTTGGGGAGAAAGTGCTGGTCTCGATTGACGAGGAATAGGTCCCCTGATATGATGTCCCAGCGTTGGAGATGTTGCTGGTGCTATTTTGGGTAGGGGATGATACTGTGGGATTTTCGGTCGCGGTAGGAGCCGTCACGGCCATGGAAGAGGCGGATGCAGAAATTGAGGTTGGAGCCGTGGGGCCTGGGTTGGACGAGGATATGGAGTCAATTCTATCTGGAGAGGGAGGCAGTATTGGATTAGGAGCCGTCTGTGCAAACGGTGTGTACTTGATATAGTCCAAGAAAAATGGAGAACCAAGTGGACCCCTTCCATGTACGTAGATGTTCAAAGTGTGCTCTCCGGGCGAAAGAGGTTGAGACTGATAAAATGGCACCGAGAACTGTTTTGCTAGCATGTAATTTGGGATGAAGGTGGTGTTAGCACCACCGTCCACGTTGTAGCTCGACCAGGGTGGCTGGACTCTTAAGGAAGTGCCAGTAATCTCCAAAGTGCCTAATACGGCAACAAGGGATCCTAGACGGGAGAAGGTAACGTTTCAAGAGCTCTTGAGTATTTTACTACTACCTACGCACCTGAAAACTTAAAGCTGGCTGAACTACTGACTCCTTCTGGCACGCTATGGAGCGTCGTGTTAAAGTTGCCTTGGCCACCGATTGCAGCCCAAGCACCAGTGTACACAATTTGGGGGTCCCGGTCGTCGACAATGACTGGCGTAGCCATACAGCTCCGGCGGTAGAAATCACAGCTGGAGAGATAGAGAAGCTCTAGAAAAAGTTGACACACCGGAATTGCATATTGCACTATGATTTAACACTTAGGCTTCCCATCGATCACCAGGATTGGACGCTCAAGGACATTTTTTTGACATGTCCTGGATAATTGATCAGGATACAAGCGAAGAGCCATACGGTACAAGCATAAGAACTTGATTGAAGATGTCGATGTCGGTCTCTACAGAGCAATCGAGTGTTCGATCACGTCATTTGCTCAACAGGTGTCCAGAGCTTGACGACGCGGCGTTTTAAAATAGATCTAAGAATGCACGTCTGGTGTGGTTGTGAGATGAATTGATCGCCAAACGCAGGGCACAACTGACTCCGGGTATTATCATTAAAAAGCTGCATGGATCATCCTCTCTCCCGACAAACAATGACTCTGGAAATGTCTACCCGCAACCTTGAATATAACTCCATGTGGACTATCTGGTTTAAATCTTTCTTTCAGCAGTTCCCAGCTAATCGTACATTTTATCCCAACACCCTAACAACCTTAACTATCCCACACAACGTCTCATAACCTATCATCATCATCATCAAGCCAGAGTATTCTTGTTCGCAGCTATTTTTGCGAGCTGTTGGAGCCACTCTGCCTTTGACAGCCTTCCCTGATAACATAGAACCTTCGCTAGAAGCACGAGGGAGCAATGACCTTCCAAGCACCCCCTGCCTCATCATCAGTCCTCTCTCCATCCCCGCCGATTCATCTAAATCTATACAAACAGACGTAATCAGTATTCCTCCCTTTTCGCCTGCATTTTTCGGCGACGTTTGCCAAAGGACTCCACATGGTATTGCTTAGTTCTGGGGATCTTCTCATAACAGAACAGTGGTTGCTGCGACCTTGTTAAGCAGCACTATGACAGTTAAGCTTGAGAGAGTTATGATATAAACGAAGGGTATATATGCACTCCAATTCAGCTGGGCTGGTAGAATAATTATCGTATGGGGGTGTACTTGGAAAGTGCCACATGTCACGGAAAAAATCTCGTTAACCACAAGATTAGTTATCGATCAGCGATCAGCGCTGATCGCTAAGCCCAAGTATGGATAGAGCCGTATTAGCATAACGACGAGCCCCAACGGAAGCGTCTAGAGTAATCATAGTTCTCCAGGCATTTACTGGCTTTGGTGAGGTTGCTCCAGTAAAACAACCAGCATACAATTTCCCCCAATCTGCGATAATGCGATAGCCAGCGCTTGGTAGAAACTTCAAACATAGACACCGATCACTTGTGAAAGAGGCCAATAGGCACATATCGCCGAAAATAAAACCGCCCTGTATCAAAAAAGCACGAGGAGTCAGAAAGCCTACCTGATCTCACCGTTTAATTATTGACAACTGCATCAACTGCATTCGCACAGATAAGCAACGCCACAATCAGATCTTTGTGTAGCATGCCCAGTCAGATGCGAGGTATCGGGATTAGCATGGTCGTCCAAGCAAACCTTGTGCCAAAAGTATGCAAAAACTAGGGAAAGCCTAACCACAATAAATGATATTATATTTACAAACTCCCGTACGTGCGATAATCCCTTGAACTTGATGACAATTTTCACGTATGCTAGTTAGTTATGCAGCTATACAATTCCTCAAATGTCCTGACTTGTGCGAGGCTGAGTAGAGCTATCTAATAGATGGAACATACATAAAGTACGTGTTAATTTTGCTTCCGCTTGAAACGTCCAATCGATAGGGGATCAACGTGAATGTCTGTACGCTCCTCGGGGGTCAGTAAAACCCGTGGCATGATTGGACACAATCAAAGTCGCATCCGACAGGCGACGGCCACGAGCATCTGTATCCTCTAGTGGCCAGGGAGTCATCGTTGAAATGGGTAATGTTGTGTCCCAGGGATTGCTGGGCCTTCCTAGCAGCTGCCAGTGATGAGAACGGTCGCCTTTTTCCGGGGTTTTTGTCGGAGTGGACCCGGAAAACGGCCTATCGTAGGGCGTCACAGAGCGCTGGGTTTTTCTGAGCTTCCGTCGCCAGCAAAAAAACAATAGATTAACGATGGCGACAAAAAGGACAACCCCTGCAACCACAGCTCCTGCAATGGCACCAACCGGGACTTTTGAATTGGAAGTTGACGCCGATGAAGAGGTGGCAGGGGAGGAGGGTATAGAGGGGGCACTAGACGGCGAGTCCATTGATGAAGATGTCAATTGTGATGATGTCGTTGTGGTGGAGATAGTGCCACTGGTAATATTCTGGCTCTGTGAGGATACCAGGGAACTACTACTAGTCGTAGTCGTGGTATTCACAAAGGTTGTGATAGGCGTAGTCGAGGTGGGTACGGTCCCGGGGGTGGAGACCGTGGAGACCGTGCCCGCCACGACCGTGGTGGTGGTAGAGCCAGCCGGAGAGGGGGGCGGGGTGAGACCAGGGGCCTTTTCAGCAGGTGGTGTATACTCGATGTAATCGAGGTAAAACGCAGAGCCGAGCGGGAATTTCCCGTGGACGAGAATCTTAAGTGTGTGCTGCCCTTCTGGGAGGGACGGGGACCTGTAATACTGCACTCTAAACTGTTTGCCCAGCACCAGATTTGGAGAGAAGTTAGTGCTAGGACCTTCGTCCACGCTGTAGCTGGACCACGGGGACTGTATTCCAAACCACCCTCCGAACGTGTCCACCGTCCCGAAGACTGCAACCTCTGTTCCTAGATGTGATAAAATGAAGCTGAGTTCCTACACACCCTAGCAGTAATGGCGTACCCGTAAACGTGAAGCTCGCCGAGCTACTGATTCCCGCTGCCACCCCCCGAGTCGTCACGTTAAACTCGCCTTGTTCTCCACCGGCAACCCAACTACCAACGTATATGATTCCCGGGTCCCTGTCATCGACGACCACCGGGGAGGCAGTACAACCCGCAAGAAAGAAAATCCAAAGAGATATATAACTCTGGAACAAAAGTAACATGAGCATGCTGTATGGAGGGGTGTACAAGTGGATGCTATAATTGCGTTGAGCATAATTTATTCTTCAGTCAGTAGAGTTTGATGTGCTGATAAAAGCCGAAGCGGGGAGGTGCGTCTCTCGAGCGTAGGAGTGATCGCCTCTACAAAACAACATAACATCCGATCAGTTAGAAAAATTGTTCATATAGCTTTTGAATGCTATGTAGCGTGTATTAGACATGGCCTACAGCAGAGTGCGTGGACGAGAGCCTTCGATTAATAAATTAGTTCAAGTGGCGACGATCAAGTCAAGTCACAATGGATTGACAAGTGCCAAACTTGTTTGACTGTACACGATTGTGGCCACTGTTTGTATGGGCCCTTGGGAATGAGTATCAAAGCTATCCCATAGGAAGTGTACGAATTGAATAAACTGTTCGGTACACCGTATTAACAACTGACAGCCGACTAGTCCGTTCACAAGTATGGGGATTCTGATCCACACCAAGACTGGCATCAGCTTCTCGTCTCTGGCAGCCTTGTTAGTCCCACATGATGAGACACACCTTGTTAGGTCAAGTTATTTTTATTGTACTATTGGTTTTCTGCCTGACAACTGCGCCTGACAAGAGACTTAGAACGTCCCGCTTGACGTACGCTCGAGTAAGGAGTTGATGTTTCGTTCTCTCGTTACATACCCCAAAACCTTATCACCTCCTTTCACCAAATCCATCTCCCGCAGATACAAACTGACTCACTCTTCCTGCCAAAAAACGTTTTTGAGACATATTTGCATTCTAGACCGCTTGCCGGCGTGTTTGGAATGAAGGTAACTAAAGCCCATGGTTCTCCCAAAAAAGGTAAATGGTGCGGGTACTAGTCTGATGGCTAAATTTGTGAACCTATGCGAAGGGTGTGTATTCACAGTCTGTGTTGTAAAACATCGTTGATGCGAAATAGTACAGATTAGAAATATTTTTAAATAATGTAGATAGTGCAGCAGTCGACAAAGACCGTTTGATAAATCAATGGTACTTTGCCGGTACTGACACGGGGAAAATATCCTTGAGGCGAGTAATACCCATTCTCGAAAACCTAAATTGCCTGGCTGGGAAATTATGAGTTTGGAATCAGGATAATTTTTTGAGGCTGATACAGACCTGAAGCAGCGGCCCTACGTCGTCGGTACCAGAGGAGCAACAAGGCAAGGACTACGAGGAAAAGAACCCCTCCAACCACAACGCCTGCAATTAAACGCGCTGGAACCTCGGGGCTCGTGAATGCCGCCTCCTGTGGAGGAACTATAGGGGCAGAAGATGCACTTTGCTCCTGGTTTGTCTGGCTGACGGGGTCTGAAGGACCGCGGCTGTCAGAGGTATGATTACCGCTAGCATTAGTGCTCGTATTAGCTGCAGACGCGGCAACACTAGTTGGATTGAGGTATTTGGTTGTCATGATAGATGTGGTCGTGCTTAGTGAACTCGCGTTGAGTGAAGTTGTGCTGGAAACATTTGATGGTGATGATGGTAGTGGAAGGGCAGAAGAATTTGAGTTGGAGGTTGCCTCAGCGACTGGCGTAAACGTGATAAAATCTAACCCAACGTAAGAACCGCGGGAAGTCCCTCCATTCATAACGATATTAAGAGTATGCGGCACCCCACTTGCGAGTTTGGGAGATTGATAAAGCTTTTGCTGATATTTCGGCAAAATCCCAAATCCTGGTTGGTATGTGCGTACAGCAGAACCGTCCACGCTGAAGTTGGATTCTGAAGGGGTCCCAAACCGGTAGTTAACAGTACCATATACTGCAACAAACGAGCCTAACATCATTCGCGCTGAGTCACTTGACGAGTGTTAGTTCTTGTCAAGTCCTTGCGTACCTGTGAAAGTGAAAGTTGCTTGTGAGCCAGAAGACTCCACCTTTGCCTCATGAAAAGTCGTGTTATAGAATCCCGGTTCACCGGTTTGAGATTTCCAGTGGCCACCATACGAAATTCTGGGGTCTGTGTCGTCAACATTCACTGGAGCAGTCATGCAGACTCAGGACAGTGTAAACGCGGCACGAGGGGTGAAGCTTGAAGAGTGATCTTAAAGAATCGTAGATGAAACGGTTCGATGTGTTAGCATCTGCATTTAATATTTAACGCTTGTCCACGATTGAGGATCACTTTATTTACGAATCCGAGCTCATGCTTTCTTGACGATGATGAAAACCCGTTATGTTGGGAACGGGCGTGTGAATCACTAAAACAACAAACTGACATTATCATGTTGTAGTCCAATGCGTGCAATTGATTGACCTGGAGGCTGTGGATTCAAACAACATCTGCCAACTTGGGTTCTTAGATGAATCAGCATCTCTTCACGTCGTGAGTTGAGCGGCATGATGGGTCGCTTTGGTGCTGTGCGTCTGACGTTATCTTAGCAACATGTAACAGAAGTTGTCCATGGTAGAAACAAGGGAATCAACAAAGATGGATAGATGGCATTTATCTTCAGGTATAGCTATGCTCATCATATCCTCATATCCAATGGATACCCCTGGTTTGCTCTGCGATCAACACGATCATGATAATGATACTTTGATACTTGTTCGAAGTCCAATTACGAGGTAGACATCAGCGCCATCATACGTTCTCACAGAACCGGATACGTAGGAAAACCACTACCTAGGTGCCAGAATGTGATTAAAAGTCCAAACAGAGGCCCTATCTACGTTTAGACAATGCTCAGCAACAGAAAGTGTAACTAATTTGGGCGGTAGGCTGGAGGGCTGTCGATTACGTTGTCCTGATATTGGGAGATGCTGGTATAGTCCTGGCGGAGCGGTGTTTGTGTAATACCAGATTCAATTGCTTTTGCATGCATGGCAGGTAACGGAGGTATCACATCACCGTATATTGGCGACTTTGACGATGGAGAGAGCGCCAAATCGTGTTGACCGCGGAAAGAATCCATGGATGAGACCATCGTCCTAAAGGGAGAAGTAGTAACCTGTGTTACTACTTCATTGGTCAGATAGAGTTACAAAATGGTTGATAGATTGAAATGCACCTGATATGGCGACTCTGCGTCGGCGCCAGGCAAGAAGGAGGATGACGATGATCAACAATAAAACGACCCCTCCAGCCATAGTTCCTGCGATCATGCCCATTGGGACTCGAGAGTCTGGGGGAGAGCTGGTAGGTATCTGGGACGTTTGGAACGCATGCGAGGAGTCAGACTGTAGGCTGGTAGCTGTCTGGGTGTTTTGCAAATTTATAGTGTTGGATGTCTGATCACTACTAGTGACAATAATTGTCTGTTGGTCGTGCATCGTTAAGAAAGTAGTCATAGGGATAGTACCAGTCATCGGCTGTGAGGCGGGTGTGACAACGATCGCTGTTATTGTTAGGTCTCTTGACGGACCGAGTGCAACTGTAGTGGTGGCTCCTTTATTTTGAGATGGAGGGATTTGGATTGGAATACTGGCTGGTGTGACTTCAAAGTAATCTAACCAGAAAAATGCCCCTTGAATAAATGAGGTGATGACAAGGGTGTGTTCCCCATCCGGAAGTTTGGGTGACTGATAAAATTTCTGTCTATACAAGTTCGTTGTCTCTTTTACATTGGCATAGTAAAAGGCAGGGCTGGAACCGTCTATAGAATAGGATGAGCTGGGAGGATGGGTCGGGTTATTCCCTGGGGTTATGGTCCCGTAGACCGCAACAGACGACCCTGATGACATTCGATGCCAAAAATTGAGCGTGACTGGACGCTTAATAGTGCGTTGCAACCTACGTACCATTGAACTTGAACGTCGCATTGGCTCCCCCAGTTGTTGTGCCGTGGTTTGTGGAGCCAAATTCGTTTGAGCTACCAGCAAGGTACCATTGATTGCTGTAACTGATCCTAGGATCCCTGTCGTCAACAATAATGGTATCCGCCATGTAGGCTCAGGGAAGTAGTGGAAGAGCTTGGAAAGATACCAGGGGGGATCCTGGCCGGCTGTGTACGAGAAAGGCTTCATACTATGTACTAAATTTGCGCAACAACGACATTCTGACGTATCCACTTTCCTGGCAAGTTGAGGCTTGAAACGGACGCTGGCGTTTATACAGCGTACGAAGCGATAGAGTCTAGACGTGATGAGCAAGAGACTTGTGTGATATGTCAGGGACTCAGATTATTTTGGCTCCTTTCGAGGTCACGAGGTGCTGCGGCAAAGGAAAGGAAATTTAATCCCACGTAATTCTAATCTCTCGATATAAATAGCGTTTCCTTCTCCTTTAATCTACAGTGGTCACTTCAGCTATATTTCATACCTAAGGTCACTTGCTCCGAAGTAAACTATGAGCATCTCCACTCCCACTGGGATCGATTTCATAGAAAAAAATACAAACTATACGTGGATGATTAGATGATGTAGGCCCACGTATATTAGGAATTCACAATGGGAAGCCATATAGTTCAATTAAAACCGTTGGTAGGATGGGGGATTCTCAACTAAGCTCTCCGGATGCTGGGACATACTAGCTGAAAAGTCTTGGCGATGGTTAGGCGGTTGCGCGGTACCAGGCGCAAATCTTTGGGGGATTAGCGCAGGCAATGGAGGTATCAAACCCCTCTGACTGTGTGAATCGGACAATCCACTATGAGCCGAGGAGAACGGTTCACTCGGGTCGGGGCCCGTGGAATGTACGGAGGAAGTGGCAATATGTGAAGTGAAATGCTCAGGGGGTTGTTGGTGATACATCCCCATCTTTTCTGAGCTTCTTCCACCTTGAGTCACATAACCATGACCGGGAATAGGTGATTGACCATTTCTGAAGTTCATTGTCGACAGCGATGCATTTTCCATAAAAGGAGAGACCTCCGTATGTGACATTGACCCGTTGACTACATATGCTGTTCAGCGCCTCGACTCAAAAACAAAGAAACAGGACGGACTTATGGTAGGAGCTCTGCGCTGTCGCCGGCGCCATACAAGAAAAAGAATGGCGATGGCCAACAAGAAAATAACTCCTCCTGCCACAGTTCCTGCGATCACGCCTTTAGGGACTCCTAAGTTCGAAACAGAAATAGTAGGCGCCTGGGACGTTTGCGACGCCTTAGAAGTGTTAAATTCAAGGTTTGTGGGTGTCTGGGTATTCTCCACTTTTGTGCTGTTGGGGGCCTGGTCTCTACTGATGGTGGCAGTAGTTGTTGGTTGGCTGGGTGAGTGGTCGAGTGAGATTACAAAAGTAGCTGTAGAGGTATCCGGACTCGTTTTTGAAGTGGATGTAACAACGACAACAGATGTTACTGGGTCTCTTGGCGGACTTGTTGTGACTACAGTAGGGGGTTTTGGGGGTATCGACGTTGACTCAGCGGCTGGGGTGAATTCGAGATAGTCCAACCAGAGAAATCCCCCTTCAATGACCGAGGTGATGACAAGGGTATGTTCTCCATCTGGAAGCTTGGGCGACTGATAAAATTTTTGTTTGTACTGTGTATCTGGCTTGTTTACAGCAGCATAAATGGCAGGGTTGGAACCGTCTATAGAGTAGGATGAGCTGGGAGGATGGCCTGGGTTATCTCTGGAGTCTGAGGATATCGTTCCATACACCGCAACAGATGATCCTGATCAGAATATGAGCGTAACTTGTCACTTGATAGCGGTACAACATACCAGTGAATTTGAAGGTCGCGCTGGCTCCCCCAGTTGTTGTCCCATGAGTTGTGGAGCCAAATTCCTCTGAGGTACCTGCAAGGAACCATTCTCCTCCATTGTAGCTGATTCTGGGGTCCCTGTCATCAACAGCGACAGTATCAGCCATGAAGGCTCACGGAAACCAAAAACGCGGGATATGTGGGGGGTTGCTAAGAAGGGATTGAATGGTGAAAGGCTTCAAGCTTCATGGCCCATGAGTATACTATTTCTTTCGTTCAACGATCAATGTTTGACACTTGATCTAGTCGTCTTCTCCTTGTTTCACCGGCGATCTCGCGCCCTCCGCAGGGACAAGTGCCTTGGAACTCGAAATGCCTGCAGCCTATAGTATAATTTTTACACTAGAGATGATGAGTACATGGCTACACATGGGGGGTAAATACTCACTATGCATAAGCTTCACAAAGCTTGTTTAGATAGCAAGCTCAGGCTAGAACTAGTTACTTCCGATGCAATGATGCGCTCCACTGATGATATGTGATGGCGCGTGATCAGTTCGTTGTCACGGTGATGCACACACGCTATTGCCCATCATGCATCAGGCTCCGCTTGTAGCTCACGCCACCTGAGCATTGGTCTCATCTGAAGAGGCCGTTTACTTTGCAGTCAATTCTGCACGGCACTCTCCTTGGGTCCTTGTATATAAGTGAAAAGTTGCCCCAAATGAGTGCTTCGACTTTGACCACGAGTACCATACCTAACCACATCCATTCACTAATGGAAGTCTGAACTGTACAGTGCTGTCTGTTGAATAACATCTTATGGTTGTAAGTGCCAGCCTCCCATCTCCCGATGTATTCCTTGATGCATTATTTTCAGGACCGTGATGAACCATTGTTCGTAGGCTTCCCGTAACTTTCATTTCTACACTTGCCAGCTTGGAAGTGCGCTATCCTTTTTCTAGGTAAAGCAGGTCTATTAGGAGGAAGGTGCCCGACTCTCACAGGGATCAGACATTGTGCAAACACCACTAGATAGTAACTAGTAAAAACGAACGAGGACCCTCCCATGAGATGTTCCGGACGATCTTTAATAACCAAACAAGCTAAATGATTAGCTTTTGTTGCCGAACAGGGCCTTGAGTTGCAACATTGACGCTAGATATGAGAGAAAAAGAGCGCATATAAGAGTCGACACTCGCTATCTATGCACTTCACACGCTTGTCGACGATTTTATTTTCAATTTTCCAATATTAGAATCATCGTTGAAGACATCTCATGCCATATAGTTTTGATAGACGTCTCTGTACACAACGCGCTTCATGGGCTACCTTGCATATAAAAAAATTGCCCAAAAGACCTTCACGGGTACCATACTAACCACATCCATTCACCGGAAAAAGCCACAAGGACTTCCAATGCCAGCTTTTCTTCCTTGCATCGAAACATTTCTTGATGTATAGATTCTAGTATTATGAAGGACCATGGTTTAGAACGTTTCGTGTATCTCTCATTCCTACATTTGCCAGCTTGGAATGGTAAGTAGGCTAAGAAAACTCTGGTCAATTATGATTAATATGCTCGAGTCTCACAGAGATCGGACATTGCGTGAACTACAACTAGATGTCACAAATAGTAAAAACGAATGACGATGGCTCGGAACAATATTCAGCAGCCGACATCCATACAAGTCAATTGATCATGGTCCGGATCTGTGAATTTTAGAAGAGGCACTTTGACGGTAGGCGGGGGGGTTGTCATATACGTCGCCCAGATGCTGGAACGCGTTGGGGGTCCGATGAGGCCTGGACGTTTGTAGAACTTTAGGTGTAACCGATGGATGTACCACGCGACTTTGACCTGGTGACTTCGACGATCCACTGTACGATGAGAACTCTTCACTTGGGTCGCCCGGTGCGCCCAAGAAATGCATGGGTGAAGTAGACGTCTGTGACGCAGAATGTCCAACGGCTTGTTGGGGATACATGCCCATCTTCTCTGAGGTCCTTCCGCCCTGGATCACGTAGCCATGACCCGGATTTGAGGTTTGATCTGGGCCTTGGTATCGGGCATCTCTGAAGTCCGTGTTCATTGTTGACTCCGAAGACTGTGCCACAAAAGGCCAGGTACCTGGATGCGATAGAGGACCGTTAACTTTATATATTCATTAGTGCCTCGACCTGGAAACAATTTATAGCGAAATGCAACAAACTTGCGTTGGGGGCTCTGCGTTTCCGCCATCGCCAGACAAGGAAAATGATAGCGATAATAATCAAGAAAAGGACTCCTCCAGACACAGTTCCTGCGATCACGCCTACGGGGACTTTTGAGTTCGAGGCAGAGCCCGTAGGCGTCTCAGACGTTTGGGGTGCTCCGGAAGTGCTGAGTTCGAAGTTCGTAGGTGTCTGGGTGGTCTCCATTTTTGGTATGTCAGAGGTTTGACTACTGCTGGTGGTGGCAACACTTGTGGGTTGATCGGGCGATGCTGGGGAGGTAGTGGTGAGAGTACCAAGACTCGTTTTTGAGGTGGGTGTAAAAACGACACTGGTCACTGTAGTGGCTTCTTGAGAAATCGAGGTTGACTCAGCAGCTGGCGTGAATTCGAGATAGTCTAACCAAAAGTAAGTGCCTTGAATGATTGAGGTGATGACAAGAGTATGTTCTCCATCTGGAAGCTTGGGCGACTGATAAAATTTCTGTCTGTACTGTATACTGGATTTTGTGACAGCAGCATAGATGAAAGGGGCAGAGCCGTCTATAGAGTAGGATGAACTAGGGGGAATATCCGGGTTATCTCTTGAGGATATGGTTCCGTACACTGCAACAGATGACCCTGATGGCATTTGGTACAGAAATTAAGTGTTTCTGGGACACTTAATAGCTCGTAACATACCTGTGAACTTGAAAGTCGCACTGGCTCCCCCAGTGATCGTCCCATGAGTTGTAGAGCCAAATTCTTCTGACACCCCAAGACGAAACCATTGTGCTTCATTATAGGTGATTCTGGGGTCCCTGTCATCGACGGCGACAGTACCAGCCATAAAGGCCTAAGAACCAAGAACGCAGGATATTTGGAGGGTTGTTATGAAGGACTGAGTAGGCGGGGCTTCATGATACACGCGATGTAGTTAGTCTTGTTTCCCATCAGATGCATCAATCTTTGTTATACCCTGATTTCCCACCATCTTATTCTTCAGCAAATCAGTCTGTGTGGTTTTGAAATTCATCCTTTCAAATACCAGCTTTATAGGGTATATTTGACTCGGAGTACTAACTGCTTATAACAATAGTCGCTCGCCTGGCATGGGCCGTACAAGCATTCCCAGGTCGTTTAGTTGAACAATCTCCATATTCACTCGGCGCCGTAACTGTAACGAATTACTCTGATCATCAAGATCGCTTGAGATCCACGTGGTTCATCATTGTATGTGCCTATCAGCTTCGTCTTGTGCTTACTCTGGAACCGCTTTCATGCAACACATCTCCCTGAATGGTCGCCTTGTAGCTAAGAGACTGCTCCTACCTGCCCCAGTATTCATTGCGAGTCCTAGCAGTACCACTTCCGTTATATATGTGACCTTGGTAACAGTCGCCAATGAGTAACCCAAAATTTCCGCAAGTATATGATACCAAGGACTATATGTGTGTTGCCATTGGTGCTGCGAGTTATTCAATGCCGTTTGAATCACTAGTTTTGAGGGAGTCGAGGAGTGTAGGGAGTCGAGGAGTGTACAAGCACGGGTCGATCAGCTACACAGGTGCGGGTTTTATCAGCCGAAGACCTAAACTTTGTTCAATGGAGCACTGTCAGGAACAGTCAGCGTGTTGTACCCCAATCGTAGATTGCAACTGGTGGTCTGGCAATTCATAGTGTCTCTCATTCTAATTTGAAACCGTATGTAGGTACGCGGGACCGATCATCATGAAGATGTTCGGCTCTCAGAGATTAAATATCAGTAACAGCTAGTAAAATGAATGGAGGGCCTATCTGTGTTTGGGCACAATGTCCGGTAACTGACATCCACGCAGTGTAATTAATTAAGGTGGGGATCTGTGAAGCATAGAAGGAACACTTTGACGGTAGGCTGGAGGGTTGTCCTCTGGGTCGTCCTGATGCTGAGACATGCCAGCATGATTTTGGTGGTGCGTGTACGTTTGTAGCACTCCAGGTGCAGAATGTAGCGCAGGTGGTGGATGTACCACACCATTTTGACTTGTCACCTTGGACGACCCGCTAAAAGATGCGAACCCTTCACTCGTATTGCCTTGGGCGCTCAAAAGTTGCGTGGTGGGCAAAGTAGTGATCTGGAACGCAGAATGTTCTTGGGGTCGTTGGGGATACATGTCCATCTTCTCTGTAGCTCTTCCACCCTGGATCATGTAGCCACGACCAGAACTCGGTAACCGACCTGGGCCTTGGAATTGGTCATTTCCGACGTCTGCGTTCATTGTTGACCCCGGAACCTTCGCCATAAAAGGAGATATACTTGTCCCTAATATTGACCTGTTGACTATTTACTTGTAAGCTCCTAGTTTTGACACGGACTTATGGAGCGGTGAGACAAACTTATGGTAGGAGCTCTGCGTCGTCGCCGGCGCCAGAACAGAAAAAGAATGACGAGAATCAACAATAACACAACTCCTCCGACCACGGCCCCTGCGATGGCGCCTGTGGGGGCTCTCGGGCTTGCCGCCTGCAATGATGAGGCAGAGCTAGTAGGTGTCTGAGACGTCTGAGACGTCTGAGAAGTGTTGAGCTGAAGGTTGGTAGGTGCTTGGGTGTCCCGGGATTCCGTGTTTTTAGACGTCTGAGCACCACTGCCAGGGGTGACGGATGCCTGTTGGCTTGAAGATGTTGTAGAAGTAGTTGCGGGGGTGTTTTCAATGGATGTGACAATGACAACACTTGTCGCGTCCCCTGGCGGACTATTTGTGGCTTCTTGAGGTGGGGATAGAGAGGTTGGCTCAGCCACTGGGGTGAATTCAAGAAAATCCAACCAGAAAAATGCCCCCTGGATGATTGGGGTGATGACAAGGGTATGTTCTCCATCTGGAAGCTTGGGTGATTGATAAAATCTCTGTTTGTACTGTATTTTTGACCCGACTATTGCAGTATAGAAGGTAGGGCTGGAACCATCTATAGAGTACGACGTCTTGGGAGGATTGCTCGGGTTGCTCAAAGATATGGTCCCGTACACCGCAACAGACGAACCTAATGATATTTGATGCAGAGTTTGAGTGTTACTAGACACTTGGTGGTGGTGTGTTGCAACATACCCGTGAATTTGAATACCGCACTGGCTCCCTCAGTTATTGTCCCATGAGTTGTGGAGCCAAATTCGTCTGAGCTACCAGAAGTAAACCATTGTGCTTCGTTGTAGCTAATTCTGGAATCCCTATCATCGACGGCCACAGTACCAGCCATAAGGCCTTGAGCGCTTAGGAAATTGAAATATAGGGAAGGTGGGGGGTTCTTAAGAAAGAATTGAATGGACCGGGAATGGCAAGAGCTTTATGACCGGGAGTGTAGTTATTTTTTGTTTCGCCATCAACGCTTGTGACAATCTGATGTCCTAGAGTTTGTTTCATCGCGCTCTTTCGACAGTAGCAGATACCTGCAGAACCTGATGGCCTGACTGCGTGCTTGCGAAAGCCTATGGCTATTGATTAGGGGAGACATAGAAGAATGTGTCACGCACTATGTATGGACTTGTAAGCCCGCTAGTAGTAGAGTCCAGAGTACTTAATCGATTACTAGGCTTGAATGATGCGGCACTTTCAGCGCCGTGACAGTAACAACTTCTGATGATGATTATCACTCGATCACTCCCTGTAGATGTCACGGGATCTACCATAACGGAATCCAATCATTGTATGGATGTACAAAACAAGCAAGATAAGTCTTGCAATGCCTTTCACAGCGCATCTTTTCGATGGGCCACATTGTATGTAAAACTCACGCCACCCTCATTATATAACCTTGGTTGAGGTACGGGTCTTTGAATACTACAGTATAACTGTGTACCCGATGCTGCCGTGAGTTCATCGGAAAATTCAATGAGGGGGAGATTCAAGGAGTCGAGAATTGTGCAGACATGGATCAGTCCTCGAGTGCATCGATAAGACCGGGTACATGCGCCATCAGCGGAAAAAACAATGAAGAGATGGCGAGCGATCTTCAGCGCTAGGTTGCATATTGTAAGGAACAATCAGCATGCTATACCTAATCATGAGGTCTAATTGAAGATCCAACAATCCATAGCTGACGTTCAGTACGAGTGTCTCCCATTCCTAGAGTTACCACAGACAATCTTTCCAGAGTAACGCGGGATAAATATCAGCACCATTATGTGGAATGTGTTCGGCTCTCACAGGGATAGGATATGTGTAGACTACAACGAAATTCTAGAAACGGTGTAAACGAACGGAGCCTACGTATGTCTGCAGACGATGTTCGATACAATTCAATTGGCTAGGTTGTAGATCTGTGAGCCATAGAAGGAACGCTTCGGCGGTAGGCCGGGGGGTTGTCATCTGGGCCGTCCTGGTACTGAGACACGATAACATTATTCACATTCTTCGTGGACATTTGTGCGAGCCCAGGTCCAAAATTCGTGGCAGACAGCGGATGTACCACGCCACTGTGACTTGGTGAATTTAACGATCCGCTAAAAGATGAGTACGCTTCACTCGCGTTGCCTCCATGATCGGAAAAATGCGTGGGTGAAGTAGTCACCTGCGACGGAAAATGTTCAGCGAGTCGTTGGTGATGCATGCCTGTCTTTCCTAAGGTTCTTCCCCCGCGATTCTCATAACCAGGAATCGGTGATCGACCTTGGCTTTCAGATTGGCCATTTGTGTAGTCCGTGTTCATTACCGACTCTGAGGCGGTAAAAGGCAATATACTTGTCTGTGATGCTGGCCCGTTGGCTATTTTTCATCAAGTCCCAGAGTTTAAGATAGATGGGTAGAAAGAGAACGAACCTGTGTCAGAAGCTCTGTGTCGTCGCCGGCGCCAGAAAAGGAAGAGGACAATTAGAGCCAACAAGAAAACCCCTCCGGCCACGATTCCTGCAATCGCACCTGTAGAAACATCCAAGCTTGAGGCTGTTGATGCCGAGGCGGAGTTTGTAGGCGTCTGGGACGTTTGCGACATATGAGATGTGTTAGGTAGGCTTATCAGTGTTTGGCTGTTCTGCGAATTTGTAGTATCATGCGTCTGATCACTACCAGCGGTGACAGCAGCTGTTTCTTTGCTGGGTGTTAACAATGTAATCGTCGGCGTAACAAGATCCGTTTTTGAGGTGGATGTGATAACAGTGACGGTTGTCGTTGCGTCTTTTGGCGGACTGGTCGTCAATATAGTGGTGCCTTTTTGAGGTGGGGGTAGGGGGGTTGGCTCAGCGACGGCTGGCGTGACCTCGAAAAAGTCCAACCAGAAAAATGCATTTTCAACGGTTGAGGTAATGACAAGGGTATGACGCCCATCTGCAAGGTTTGGCGACTGATAAAGTTTCTGTCTGTACTGTATCTGCGGCCCGGCTGAAGCACCATGAAGGACAGGACTGGAACCATCTATAGAGTAAGATGAACCAGGAGCCACTGGATAAACTCCCGTATCGGATATGGTCCCGTACACCGCGATAGAAGATCCTGGAGACGTTCGATCTAGGATCTCGACATGTCATGAGAAGGTATACTAATAGCGTACCTGTGAATCTGAGGGTCGCGCTGGCTCCCGCAGATCGTGTGCCATGGGTTGTGGAACCAAATTCATTCGCACCACCAGCAACGAACCAGTGATTTTGACTGTAGCTAATCCTAGAATCCCCATCATCGACAAGAACAGTTTCCACCATACAAGCTTAGGGAGGTACAGAAAGTCTAGGAAGTGCTGAAAGTTGCTGAAAACAAGTAGAGCGACGGGGAAAGAAAAGGCTTTTGGACCCGTACTGTTCGTTTTAACGAGGCTTTCCGACGCTCCCTGGCATCAAATGGAATAGGCTTGGAAACAGGGCGAGCATGAAACTATGTTGACAGCTCGAAAAATATACGACCATGGCTAGTGTGATGAGCTAGATACCCACATGCCGTAAGTCACTTTTACCAAGGTTTATAGCCTTCGCTCGCTAGTAGTAGCTGGTGAACTCCAGAACACCAAGCAACCCATGTGTAGCCATTACGCGCGCTTAATTGGGTGGTATGCGGTAGACATCAATTGATCCGGTGTTCGTTTTCATTGTACACATCCAGGCAAATAAATACACAGCCAGCCAACTCCACACTCAAAATTCACAGATCTCCATAAGTAGTTGACAAGAGATTTATATTGGCTTATATATGCAATAAAGTTAAACCACTAGATTATCGGAAGTGGGTCGAGAAGGTGCTAATCAAAGGGCAATGGTGTACTCAACCTTAACTATCTGTAGGGCTACGAGACGGAGGTACTTTGGTGGTAAGTCGGTGGGGTGTCTTCAAGATAGCTCTGATACAATGACCCAGTACCATAGTTATGAGAATTTCCCAACGAGGAACCGGAAACGGGATGTGAAGGTTCTATCATAACGTGAAGCGGGCCTGTATCTGACGGCGCGGGTGACGTATTTTGGCCACTTGACGCGTCACTCGCGAGCTGGTGGGTAGTCATGAAACCAGCCGAGCTAGAAGGCTGTTGAGAGTGCGAAGCTTGGTGTTGCAGACGCTTTTTGTCGGAAAATGGGCTTGCGCTATAGTCGGGACTCGGAGCGCCCTTCATTACAGGTCCTACTCTAGGTGCCGTCCATGTAAAGGGAGAAACACTCGTTGGTATCATCGGACTTTTTCCTGAAACACAACCAAAACCTTTGTGAGAAGTTGGGACGGACTTTTGGACACAAGGACAAACCTGCAGCATCAGCTTTCCGCCGTCGGAACCCGAAAAAGACAAGGGTAATAATAACGAGCAATAAAATGACACCCCCCACGGTGCCCCCCGCAATCGCTCCTACTGGAACCTTCGCGCTCGAGGATGCTGTAGCGGCGATGGAGCCAGTGGGACTTTCTGGGGTACTACTGGACAAAGTTTGGCTACCCAAACCGCCCTGCGACTGTTTTTCAGTCATGATGCTGGGTGCGTTGACTGGAATGCTGCTGTTTGAAGTGTTACCAGCAGATACCGAAATAGAAGTCATGAGGGACGTGATACTCGTATCGAATGTTGCAATTGTATTTGAAGAGACTGGCGCGTTGATACTAGTTATTGTGGGTCCTGACTGCACGGTCGTGGCCGTCACAGTAGTCCCTTGCGGTGGTGCTTGCGACGGTAGCGAAGGATCAGGACGATTAGGCGTTGCGCTGCCAGGTATATACTCGATATAGTCCACCCAGAAGAATGCGTTGGTCAAACTTGCTGTAATAACGAGTGTATGTTCTCCGGCCGATAGGGTAGGCGATTGATAAAACTTTTGATGGTATTTATTGGTTGGGCCAGCAGATGCAGAATATGTAGCAAAGTTGGCTCCGTCTACACTGTAGCTTGACTCAGGACCGAGTGGGTTCGTCACGGAATTAGATACAGAGCCATATACCGCAACGGACGTTCCTAGGCGATGTACAGGACTATTGAGCTTGATGCCACTAACTAGACGTTTCATGAAAGAACGCACCAGTAAATGTAAATATTGCCTGGGCTCCGGCAGTCGCTGTGCCATGGGTAGAAGACCCGTATTCTTCTTCGCTGCCGTATAGATGCCAATCTCCTGGGGTATACTTGATCCTAGAATCCCTGTCGTCAACACGGATGGAAGTCATGAAGGCTCAAGGATGCTAACGCAGGTGCAGCGTAATTCAAGAGCGTCAGTGTTGAAAGAGGTTTGGACCCAGGGACCTAGGGTTTACACCGCTTTGAACCCATTCTGATTTCGGTTCAATTCATTGGTGTCCCTGCAAGTCTCCTGAATAACGACAAATTTAGTCTCAGGGGACTGTGTTGTGAGACTGCCTGGCGCTTATTAGAGGATACAGAAGAGCAAGACGTTTCGAATTAAACAGCTGCGCGAAGCCTCCATAGTGGAATAAACAAACAGCTTTGTTTACAATGACTCCCTTTATTTATTCGGTAATCAGCAAATTCGATATCGACGTGACATTACCTGTCACCATCAGGTTGGAGCGTTGCGCCGCCTGGGCGCCTACTGTCCCAGTATGAAGATTTTTACCATTTCGCCAAGGCTCGAGAGATCGTGTAGAAGTTTACCAGTCTAGGCGTGCTCCCTTACCAGGGTCTGTCTTCCAAATGGAAGTAACCTTGAGTTCCAGAAAAAAAACACTGTTTTCATCCAAGCCATCATTCCACAGAGAACGACCTACACCTACCAGATTTTTGAAAATAACATATAGTGCTCTCGATAGTTCCATCAAGCTCTCTCTGTTGAGTGCCGAAGCCGAAATATGCTCGAAGATCGAAGCGGTGTGATCCTATTGCTCGTCGCCTTCAAGTTGTGTTCCAGAAGTATATTAGTATCAGCATGTCGAAGTTAGAAATTTCAATCGTACTGATCTCGAGTTCACAACGTGGCACGGTGTTAGATGATAGGTCGTATACCCTCTGTTTCGGTTTGAAAGGAAGGGCTTCACAGACGTGACGCAAAAACGTCACTGGCGGCTCAGGCTCACACCAATACAAGCACCTTCCTATCGATATTCTTTCCTGACCGGTGGATCTTGTACGCCATGTTGAGATGAGTAGCTTGAATTTGGCACATTGGCAGACTTCACTGGGTACAGTGTAAGCTTGTACTTTCATATTACTTACTTGGTCATTGACATACAGATTCTTTCAGAGGGCAAACATCACCTGTCACCACCAGTGGGAGCTTGATACCTATAATGTCCGAATGATGGTGTGTACAAATTATAGATATGCCGGCTTGCCATCTGTCAAGGCTCAACACGTCGTGTTGTATGTAACCAACCAGGATCTGCTCCTTCATATCCGAAGTACCTTTGCATCTAAGAAGAAAGCCTGCAAGAACGACTCGGCATATTTCCGTCATAATCTGGACCTTACGATGGCGTGCTTCGCGTTGTCAAGGTTGGCATCGGCATTCTGTCATCAGGACAAAGGTGAGATTTTTTCATTAAAGTAGCTAGGGTGCCAGACAGTGGAGATTTGTGGTGGCTTGGAAGGCCAAACTGGGAATCAGGCTCAAAGATGTACAGTGGTCTTCAGCTATATCTTCGATACAGGTGCTTGTTGTTGAAGACCAAATGTTCGTTGTGATCCACATCACGCGTTCTCTTGAAGTGTCCTATTCAAGACTGACATATTTGCATATATCCTATAGTTCATCATGATGTTGTCCTTTTTGTTGTTCTCAAGCGTTTCAAACACGTATAACATGAGAGTCTTCGAGCTTCCATTCCCATGTCTTCAGGCTGGCGCCCCATGTTCACTCTGTGAACCTGCCTGACGACTTGGACAATCCTTGGCATCAACTAAAGCATCTGGCCAAGCGCTAACCCTCCTTACCCTTCCTGGCAAGCTCGAACACATTCATACCATGACATTCTTTCCCTTTGATGACAGAGAACCATCCATACAATACGTCGGTAACTGGATGTTAGGCGGCACTGGGGATGAATGGAAAGGCACTTCACATGGGACCACGTCAGTTGGTGCGCAGGTCATTTTCAAATTTACAGGTAAGCGTTCAAATTATTGGCTAAGAAGTTGCTTGACGGTTTCGCATATACTAGGGTCATCCATTAATGTTTCCGGCACTCTCAATAAGGGAGTTTCGACCGCACCCATAACATCTTACAGTATAGACGGATCTGCTCCCACCTTCTATGCAAAGTCTCGGGGTGATGTGACTGTTTACAGATGGACGTTCTATACGTCACCCCAGTTAGACCCATCTAAGGAACACACTCTTGTCATCACACTGGCAGGAACTGGAGGAAATCCATACTGGCTTGATTTTTTTGAAATTATGGACGGAGCACCAGTTAACCACACCTCATCTTTACAGTCGAGCTCTGAAGTTAAACAAGCAGCTTCCTCCCCCGTCTTTACTCCTCCCTCTTCAAGCTCATCCGTGCCGCCCTCCTTCACACAATCGTCACCCATACTGTCTCCTACCTCTTTACCCATGACAATCCCTTCGGGGGTGATCCAATCAGACATCCCCACACCTTTTTCTTTTCCCAGCGCAATTCAGGCCCCGACGGCGACCACAGACACAAAGGTACAAGTCACAACAACCATGACGGCACAGACAACGACAGCAACACAGTCACAGTCTGCGGGTCAAAGCCCAGGCAGCTTGTCTCGAGGTGCAGTCATAGGTATTGCTGTTGGGAGTGCCATGGCAGTTCTCCTACTTCTCATTATTATCACGCTCCTCCTCTGTCTCCTTCGGCGGAAAGCCAAGGCAAAAGCCATTGCATTCACAAATCGTTCATCTACAGACAGTTCACCAGTATTCACAAGCCCAACTACAACCAACACTTCTCATCTCTTGACCTCTCCACCGGGATTGTTCACCAGAGCGTACGAATCGGGTGTTGGATTCGTCGTTCGTGGTACACGATCAAATGAAAAACCATCTAATACTTTATCCATTGAGCGACCGCCCGAGGGTGCAAGTCGTGGCAACGTGGTTACAGAAACATTGCCAACGTACGACAATGCTATGAATTCACCAGTCCACAATCATAGTAGCTTGGAGCCGCGCGCACGATGGTCAGATGGGCCAAGAGAGAAAGGGGGATGAAGGATACGGGGCTGGGGGAAAACGGGGCTCAGGCCACGGAAAAAGAAAGGGGAAGTTGCGACCATTACAAGTTCCGATCAACCAGGCTTCTTACTGGGGAAAGGAGAAGGCTACGCTCAGTGTTAGTCTGAATATTGATGAGCATTCAAGCGCTCACTTCTAAGAGATCATTCTATGACCTACGAACAATCTTACGACATCCATTTTGGTTTGTTGTCAATTGAATTTTCTAGTATAAATATGGGTGTAAAATCACACCTTTCTTATTTCACGCCCACTGGTAATGAGGCCATGACAAATTACTACTGTGATATGCCCGTATTGAGTTGAATGAGGTCTATAATGAAGTTGATAGAAGTCACAGGCGAGAACGCAGAATCCTTTGAGGCTCCCCAACAAAAACACGTGAGGTGCAGTGTGCCAAGAGTAGATCGTATTGCTGTTATCCTCTCCTTCTAGGCACAACCTGGAAGACCTGCACTTTGTACGCCTAGTCTAGTTATCCGGTGAGCACCTCAGTATATTAAAGCTTGTGGAGAGGAATCACACCGGAGATAATGGCAAGTACCCGTTGATGAAACGGACGCCTCGCCATGTTTTCTGCTTTACGTCATTTGAGTCAGGAGTGTTTATGTAGTAAGACGCAAGAAATTGGATTTTTTGCCCATGCTAGACCGCTGCCTCGCCTTCTCGACCCATGAGACCGAAATGGCGAGGGGGGAGATGCGACAGATCTCCTTATCGTAGCATTAGAAAGGTCAAGGAGGTGGGAATGAGGTTTAAAAATGTACTTCACCCAATGAGGGTGCGTCCATCACCTGTCGTGATCTAAATTTGCAACTTCACTGTCTTATACATGATTGACACTCTTGTAGTTCATCATGATGTTGTGCTTTTTGTGGTTCTTAAGCGTTCTGAAAATGTAGAGCCAGAGTTTCTACAAGTTTCCTTTCCTATGCCTTCAGGCTGGCGCCCCACGTTTACTCTGTGAACACGCCTGACGACTTGCATAACCCTCGGCATTCTTTCAGGCATCTAGCCTAGCTCCCCTAACTCTCTCCACTTTTCTTAACAAGCTTCATTGCACTCATATCATGCCGGTCTTTACCTTTGATGACAGAAACCCATCCGTACAATACGTCGGTAACTGGGTAACAGGCGGCACCGTGGCGGAATGGAACAAAACTTCTCATGGGACCACGTCAGTTGGTGCCCAGGCCATTCTCAGATTTACAGGTAAGCGTTCAGGCGCCGGCTGGGAAGCTGGTTGATTATACTACGTCTACTCAGGAACGTCCATTCTGGTTTTTGGCACTATTGACAAGGGCACGACCTCCGCGCCCATATCCTCTTACAGTGTAGATGGATCTGCTGCTAAATTTTTTGCAGGGGCCCAAAGTAATGTAACTGCTGCCAGACAAACATTATTTGGGCTGTCCGAGCTAGATCCATCCAAAGAGCATACTCTTGTCATAACATTCGCAGGAACTGGAGGAAATCCATACTGGCTCGACTATTTCGAAATCAGGGATGGAGCACCAGTCAACAACACCTCACCTCCACAGTCGAACTCGCAAGTCCAACAATCAGTCTCCTCCGACTTCACTCCTCCATCTTCAAGTCCATCTGTGCCATCCTTTTTCACGCAATCATCGCCTACCGCCTCGTTAACTATTTCAAACCCCTTGGGGGTGATGCAATCAGATGGTCACACCCCTTCTCTCTCTGGCGTAATTCTGACCCTGCCGACAGCGACAGAAACCCATATTCAAGCAACCACAGCAATGACGGCGCAGATGACAACAGCAATGCAGGTACAGCCATCAATTCTAAGTCCAGGTAGCTTTTCTCGGGGTGCAATTATAGGCATCATTGTTGGGAGTGTTATGGCGGGTCTCCTTCTTCTTGTCATTGTCACACTTCTCCTTTGTCTCCTTCGGCGGAAAGCCAGGGGAAAAGCCACTGGGCTCCCGCATCACTCAGCATCGCCGACAGATGGTTCTGTGGTCAACCAAGTTACAGCCAGCACCTCTCATCTCCTGACCTCCTCGCCTGCATTACCCACTAGAGGATATGAATCGGGTGTTGGCTTTATCATCCGTGGTACGCAATCCAAGGAGAAATCAGCCAACATCAGTGAGCAGCTACTCAACAGAACGAGTCGCAGCAATGTCGTTACAGAATCATTGCCAACATATGATATTGCAATGAATTCCCCAGTTCATGGCTGATACATGGTGACGTGGTGAACGGAGCGGAATGGTCAGATGAAGAGCAGAGAGAGAGAAGAAGAGCGGGGAGACAGAGGGGATGAAGGCTGGGGAGGAAATACCAGGCAGAAGACGCAGAGAAGGTGGAGAAGCATTTGTTGACTATCACAGCACCCAATGAATTAGGAGTTATCCCAAGAAAAGGCTGCCGCGCGCAGACTAATGAGCATCGGTGAACACTCAGTTGGCTCGCTTTTCTAAAATCATTCTGTGACCTGCAAACAAACTTATGCTTGGCTTGACCAACATGACTGATAGCGAAAACAAAAGCTTTTCGAGTGCTTCTCTCTAAACCTATGAATTTTGCACACGCGTTATCTCTATATTTGGCTCAATTCGCTGGCAGAGCACATCAAGTAGAGTGGTAAGTTGAACTTGTATATCACTTATTGGACTCAGTACAGTGCCTGACGCTGAAGAGAACTGGATACCTATTATGTCTGGCACAATGAATGATGCTTGTACAGGTTACAGATATATCCCCTTGCCATCTGTCAAGGCTATACAAGCCGTGTCCAAGATCTGCTCACCGTCTGTCTTCCAAACCAAAAGTATTGGCGTATCAAATAAAAATAGAAATAAACGCTCCGTCCAAGCCGGTGAGAACAACCTAGTCTATTTTTATCCCCATCTGACTCCATATAACAGCACTGGGTTGGCATTGGCATTTTGTCGTTGCGACAATGGTAGGTTTTTATCTTTGAGTCACCCAAGGACCAAGCATTGAAGCTTATCATGGTGTTCACAAGGCCAAAGAGGGAGGTGGGAATTAGGTTCAACAACATACAGTGAACTTCAGCCATATCTATGACATTGAAATGAGGTACATCTGACATCAGGCGTCGTGATCTAAATTCTCGCTCTTCGCAATTGACGTGGTTGCCAATATTCTATAGCTCATCATGATGGTAAGCTTTGTCATTCCTAGGCATTTTGAACACGTATATTTGCGCTTCCATCCCATGTCTTTGGGTTCGTGCCCCAGGTTTACTCTGTGAACACGCCTGACGAACAACTCTTAGCATCCTCTCAGGTGGCTAGCCTACGTTTCCCTGACTCTCTTTATTTTTCTTGGCAACCTCAATCACATATATCTTATGACATTCTTTCCCATTGATGACAGAGACCCAGCCACACAATACATTGGTGACTGGGCATTAGGCGGCCGTGGGAATGAATACAAAAGCAGCTCACATGGGACCAGGTCAATCGGTGCGCAGGTCATTTTCAAATTTACCGGTAAGCAGTCAGAGTGTTAGCACAACTAGGATCATATATTGGTGTTGCTGGCACTCTTGAGGGGGGTGTTTCGACTGCACCCATATCGTCTTACAGTATAGACGGATTTGCTCCCACCTTTTATGCAAAGTCTCAGGGCAATGTGACTGTTTACAGATCAACATATTACACATCACACACATTGGACCCATCCAAAGAACACACACTTGTCATCACTTTGGTAGGGACTGGAGGAAATATGTACTGGATTGACTTTTTTGAAATTTTAGACGGGGCACCAGTCAACATATCCCCTTCATCATCAACCTCTCAAATTGAACAGTTACCCTCTTCTCCCGTCCATAATCCTCCATTGCCAAGCTCACCTGTGCTGTCCTCTATTACATGGTCATCACCTCTACTGTCTCCCACCACCTCTCCAAATATGTCAACCCCTTTGGGGGTGATACAATCAGGTAGCCACATGCCTGTTTCTCCCTCTGGTGCAGTCCTGGCTCTAATGACAACAACAGAACCACAGATACAAGCAACAATAACACAGACACAGCTGGCAATTCCAAATCCAGGCAGCCTATCAAGAAGTACAATAGTTGGCATTGCTGCTGGGAGCTCCGCGGCTGGTCTCCTATTTCTTGTCATTATCAGCCTCCTCACCTATCTCTTTAGGCACAAAACCCGGGCAAAAACCAACGGGCTCACAGATTGTTCATCAACAGACAGTTCATCAATATCCAACAGCCCATTTACAAATAGCACAGGCACTGCCCATCTCCTGACCCCTGCGCAGGGATTGCTTACTAGAGCATATGAGTCAGGTGTTGGGTTTGCCATCCACGGTACACGATCCAAAGAGAAATCAACCAACACCTTATCCAGTGAGCAAACGTCTGGTGAGCCAAGTCGCGGCAATGTGGTCACAGAATCATTGCCGACATATGATATTGGTATCAACTCACTAGTTAATCAATGAATTATGGTAACTTGGTGACTGGAGCATGATGGTCAGATGAAGGGCAGAGAGATGAAGAAGGACTGAGGTAAAAGGGGGAATGGGGGGAAAATACTAATTAGAGGACACAGAGGGTCAATAAATTCCTATATGGGTCACAGATCACAGACAACTGAACATACCAAATAGATCAGCTTATGTTGGTTGAACAAAAATCGTCTATCTGCTAAAGTGGCCTCCGTTTGGTCATCTGCGCCGCGTGCAGCGGCTATTTCACACTATCAGTATACACTGTGAATGTCACTTTGAGAACGTACGGACATTAGGCAGTGAATCCACAGTCTGCCCATGATCTTAGCACTTTTATGGAATTATTGAACCATCACCCCGCCCCGCCTACTCAACCTACGAACCTAATAATCTGAGGGAGAAGGCGGCAAATGCAGGATCCGCAACAATTGGACTTTTGGTGTGTTACATTTTTTCTCATGAAACGGGTTCTAATGGTATTGAGAGGTCAGTCACCCAATATCTATCCATGTAACACGACTTGAAACCAATTGTGATACACAGCACACGGTATTGGAACATAGTGTAACCAAAATGTTTGGTAGACAGTAAGGTTACACAGAGAACTTTAACAGACCGGATTAAATCAAGTCTGATTGTAAAAGATAAAGAGATACTAGTTACAAACTGCCTCTTTATATACGAAATATTATAGTCCTTATCTATACCGATCTACCGGAGAGTAGGAATAGATAAGATAATGGGTGTTGTAATGTGTTTATCTTACACTCGCCCTCCGGGGGTTTGTGCAGGGTGTCACGGCATAAACTCCCTTCAAAGGTCAAGGCCTCTCAATGCCCCGAGCTCAAGTAACTTGCCCTCCATTCCCTCAGATCCTCTCAAAGATCCTTTGGATACCTGGGATACCTCTTCAAACAAGGGAGAACCACGCATGTCTTCAATGTCGGGAACACACAGGGTGTCAATTCCTCGTTGCCTCACTTTTGTTGCCTCGCACATGGTTCCGTGAAAATTATTGACAAATTGGTTGGGTGTACTGTTGGCAGAAGATATGGGGGTTTTGTAGTATGTATTTTCATCGACTACCAAAATCTTTTGCTTCGCTTTTAACTCCTTTCTAGCCACACAAAGTGAAATGGCAGTGTTCAAGGCCAGGGCCACGAAAGGGTAATAT